>JAVTVY010052631.1:0-28297 GCA_036873755.1 Hanleya hanleyi
GGAAATTCCTTCGGATGACGGCTACACAGCGAATGTCAGACATGACTGCTGGAATGAACTGTTTTGATGATAAATAACGAATAGCATGATCTGCCACCGACGATAGAAAAAAGCAACACAGAAAGGGTTCCAACACGTGCAGACGTTCGAACAGCTTGAAGAGTTGCGATATTCGAGATATCAGTAGGATTTAGGCGAAATATGCAACAACTGGTAAATTAATCAAAATATCAGAGCGTGTACTGCGAAAACTGATTAATAATTACCGGTCCGTCGTTTATATACGAGTCACGAGATAAAGGAGAAGGACAGTGTCTGTATGTACAACAATAATTCTAGGTTTGAACTTTTCAGTATTGTAAATAGCAAGCTTCGCATCCGACATTCAATATACAGCCGTCGTCCATCAAAGATTTCCGCGTCTATAATCGAAATAACTATTTCGTATTACAGTGAACACCGATTGCAAATGTGTATGGAAAAAAAACGCAAGATGTTTTGCCACAAGAGAGAAGCGGTTAACAGTTATCAATGATGTCAGTAAGACATAATGATGTTCTTTAAATAAAATCCTAATCACTGACCATTATTCGTTATCCAAATGAATGCCACGTCGTTTTCGAAGTATGTATCTCAGTCACGCGTTGACCGGGTCAGGTTCAAAGCCAACGAGATTGATATTCCCTATCCTCATTTCTATCAAACCATGCTTGAGGTGAAAGGTAAATATTTGAATTAGACATAAATAGCTTAATGATGATGTACGTAATCATCGTTTCATCTTCATGTGTTCGCTGCGAGGCAATGAAACTCAAAATGTTTATTCTGGTCAAGGTGTTCAGATGGCAGACAAACGTTTGAGTAAACGGAGATTTGCTGGTTTAAAGTTTAGTAACAGTGTCATTATGCTCTCTGGCCAAGGTCGTTAGAGAAGTATAGGTCTTATTGAGACAATCAAAACCTTATGGAATATCCAGTAACTATAGAACCAGCGAAACATTCCTTAACTTTGTTGATGAAATTCTAATGGCATAACAAGGAAATTAGTTAACGAAGATTCCATAAAGTTCTATGGATTGTTTTTCAGTGCATCGGCCATTTTCCTTAGGCGGGAGGGGAATTTCAGATGGACTATTCGATGTTTCAACAAAATGTTCATTAAACACCTCGATCCGTGGTGTTGGATTATTTTGGAAATAACAGTTTTCTCTGAATTTGCGGAATAAATCTGAAGTGGAAGAATGACTATATTCATATGACTTCTTCTCAGTATGCCGTCATTTTTTCCGCAGCTTTTATAGGTAACATTTAATCACGGTGACACAAACGCTTGATTGCTGTGATAACCGTACTCGTAAAACTACTGATAATGGATTCCACGAAGTGACATCCACATATCAGTAACGACAGTGGTAACAATTGTAATATTCTCTTCTTGTCCACTGGAATCGGTGAGATATGTAAGAGGTGAGACGATATGAAAATATTGACTTCTTTCGAGGGGAATATGCAGTTTTGTTGCCCCGAGGTTGTGCATAGCCAGGGGGCAACAAAACTGCATATTCCCCTCACAACAAGGCAATAATTTCATTATTATATTTATCAACTTAACTCTGTGCTAATGTATTATCCCTCGAGCAAAATATTGTATTATGTGTTATTTTGCAACAGCGCAATCGTTTAAGTGAGCAATCGCCTGCAACATAATTTATCATGCACGAGATTCCACTGATTCGGAGATGCTTCAATTACTGGTATCGTGTAAATCTCGCAACGCAAGTATAATTGCTCGATGACACTTGATAGTGACTCCAATAATGTGCTTGGGTACGATTCTACTTACAATGGGGGAAATATTAATTTCTTCTGTATTCCGCAGCTACAATCAGCTCGGTGAACTGTTTCGTAATCGGATGTTTGCAGCGCGATCGAGAGAACGGGGCCACCTCTGTTGTAATTATCTCCCTTTGGTGTACATTTTATGGGGGGTGAAATATGCAATTTCAGAGGGCCATATACACTCACGTGACCGGGAAATATGTAGTTTTATCTCATTACAAGTTATATAGGGAGACACTCTAATAAATATAATAATTGACGACGTCTATCGACTAAAAAGCAAGCATTGACTTCACAGGAAAGCCTCCCCCGGTACCACCCTTCAGACTAGAATATGGAGGATTCTAACACGTAGCCTTGGTATCTCAGCAGCAGATATTTATTACAGATGGTAACCACACGAAAACTTTCGTGGTTTGGAGTATGGTCACATAATTGTAACCACTGATTATTGTACAATAATACAGAAAAACAACTCCGAAGAGAGATGACAATATCATTCTGTATATTTCATTTTCATTTATAGCCTCGTCAGCAGAAATAAACAATTTAAAGCAGCTTACTATATATACACTGTATGATGGTGACAATTCAACGTTTATGACTCCAATGATACCCTGCAGTAACTTAATAAAAAGTTTCATGCCTTCGTCGGTACTACAGCTAAGGAAATCAACATACGAATACGGTCTCCGACGTAGGTTAGGCCTTAAGCAATATATACATAGCAATTGACAGTGGATATAATTTGGTTAGATGAGCACTGTCTTCAGAAATATTATTACACAACTGTCGATATCAATAAAAATTTAGGAACGGCATTGATAACCAGATGAAATGATAGGAGCATGAAAGTACAATATACATCACATATCTGTTTTGAATTAAATTCTGTTGTCATGTAGGAATATGAATACTGTCTAATACTGTCTATGACATTTAATATACCATGACTCAAGCATAAAATGTCATGATATTAAAGCACATCCTGCAAAACTTAACACATATTGAGTTTTTCCAGTTTTTGTAACCCTTGCATTTCACCTATAATCCCTCTATTGCAAAGCAGCGCTTCAATATTATATCCGGTTTCTGTACCTATATTCGATTTACGTTACCAATGTCTGTGGTTATCTGTTATCAATCAAGTCGTTAGTTTGGTGGTTGGGGGCGAGTGTGTATTCTCTTTGGAAAGACCTGACACAATTCAATATAACTTGGGAAAGTACAACTGTCGTCGGCTGTTCAGTTCGGCCAGCTGCATGCAAATGCTTTACAGCAAACCATTATCATTATGGGGGCATATTTTTTGTACCTAATTAAACAATATGTATTATTTCGAAGGTTTATTTGTCATAGATATGAATGGCAATAACTGTAATGATATTTATCGTAAGTACTTATCGTATTTACATCTATATCATCTCCACAATTATCCAAATTTTTTATAGTGCTGGTTTGAGAAAAATACCAATTTTAACAATTTTCAGGAAAAAATGATACAATTATATATTGCTTCCTGTCAACGATCACCGCAGTAAACATTCACGTGAATGTTTGACATAGAGGAAGCATTTAATTAAAAAAAACTGTTTATATTATTTAGCTAGACTACCATAATTATCAAATTATTTCTTCAAGTATCATACAGGATGAATAAAACCAATTAAATGACCTGACATATCCAAATATTGTGAACACGCTTCTATGGTAAAACACGCAAACCAGTGCTGCGTAGGTGACCATCACGTGGGACTTGAATAGGGGCCATGGTACTAGATGCCGTGTTTTCTAACTTTGTGATAATAAAAGCGCGACTGAGATAACTAGATAACAACTTTTACAAAGAAAATCAAAGGGATATAAGACTACCGATATTTGGAACATTAATGATGTCTTGCCGGTGTGATGGATAATAATGTCCTGGTAACGGGTGTCCCTTTTCATATCCTTTCTATTGCAACTAAGGACGGACACTTGTCCCCAAGGTGAAGAAAAGTGTCCTAGCTGGGTTAGAAGATAGGAGTTGGACATTATTAACCTCCACACCGTCATGCTGTTGACAGCTTCTCTTTTGCAGGAGACTAGCCTTTATAAACTATGACTTTTTTTTATTTGGTGCTAATGCTCTTATTCGAATGAGGTAGTCCAAGAGATAGGACACTTAATTGTACGTCGTCGGCCAAAATGTTTATGTTTTCCAGATCAGAATTTTGTGTTGAGTCTGAAAATGCGCGTCTTGGTGGTCAAAGCTGCTGCATTTTTGGAAGAAAAATGCGATTTTTAGATAATGTTTTTGCCCAAATTATCAACGAGTTTCATAAAACGAATGTATAATTAACAAATATGTAACTGCGCCACCATAGTAGGCTCCAAATTGAAAAGTTTTGAACTGGTCCAAGCATACACCGGAGAAAAAGCCATATGTAATTGATTACAGTGATCTCACGCGATGAATTCCTCTAAAATGAGGTTAAAATTTCTCAAGCCCAAAAAACATATCGCTAGAATTATCTCGCTGATATCTTTATTTCAACTTCTTTGTTATTTTCATGCATACAGAAAACTGACGACAGCCATTGGGCATTCAGGAATACCAAATATGACCATGGGCAACCGATTCACTAAATTCACTTTAAGGTTACCCCTACCCCTTTTTCGGCAGAATCTGATAAATTTGATTTGTGTTTGTAGAGGCGGCGATTTGGCTCCACCGTCAAAGAGATGAAAACTTCAACAACCCGTATTGGGTCTTGCTGTATCAAACGATGCAATTTCTATCTTAATGACCGTCATACTTACGCTGTATATAACTGCTGTTGAAATAAAATAATTGGATGTCCTTTGTTGCAGAAAAGAATGAGCAAAGGCTCTACGCGGAAGGAAAAATGGAAGATTTAAGAAGGCAGTATAATAGTGTATATTGGTGATTTATGAAGTCAATAAAAGCACCATAGGATATTAACATTACATAATTAGTAGCTTTACATCATATTTTGGTTTCTTGGTGCAAGGTAATATGTCTCTGGATATTTTTGTTGTTGTGAATTATGGCTAACATGCATTTTCTAATAGATTGAACTTTCCCGACTAAGAAAATTGTTGGTGTCAAGTTTTCTTTCCTGAGTTTGGAATAGTTTGTGTTAACTTTTTCTGGCTTGGGTGAGAGAGGGTTTGGAAATTTAGCGCTCTTTCAAACGTTTCGCGGTATCACCAGAATGAATGAAAATCAAGAATATGACTTTACCAGGTTTTAGAATATTATATTGGGTTAATTTTGAGTCCATGTCCGTAAATGTAATTCTAGTGTCACCAGTCATGCTTTAATTCAAAATGGGGCTCATGTGAAGGCATTCATGAATTGTGATTTCTTATTCATATAAAAGGCATTATTCCTAGCTCAGTGTACAAATTTGTTCACACAAAGGGATCTTACAGCAGAGCCTATCACCTTACATATTTTTTGAATATATTTGCTTGATTTTCAGCTTAAAACATGGTAGTTAATTCAAAATGGTGGACATGTGGGATCATCTGAAAATCACACGTTTTTAGGTTGCTCGTATAGTTCAAGGCATTATTCTTAGCTCATTGTGCAAATTTATCAAAACCGAGGGATCTCTAAACATGGCATAACATCTTATTCCCATTTTGAATCTATTTACATATCCCTAAGATCAAGATTTGATGGTCAAATTCAAAATAGCGTTCATATGGAGTCATTTGAAAATCATACTTTTTCATATTGCTCTCATAGTTCAAGGAATTATTCTTAGCTCTTCGTGCAATGTTAACAAAACCGAGAGCCATGTAAGCATAGACTAATCTATTTACATATCCCTAAGATCAAGGGAATACTTTTTCATGCTGCCCGTATACGTGTAGTTCAAGGAATTATTCTTAGTTCACTGTACAAATGTTAGCATAACCCATCATCTTGCGCTCATTTTGAGAAGATTTGCTTTCTCCAAGATGAAGATATGATGATAAAATTCAAAATGGAGGTCATATGGGGACATCTGAATATCGTACTTTTTTCATCTTGCTTGTATAGTTCAACGCACTATTTGTAGCTGAATTCGCAATTTTATCAAAGCTGAGAGACATGTCGCCATAGCCTAAGAGCTCACGCTTATTTTGAATCTATTTACATATCTTTAAGTTCAAGATTTCACTTTCCAATTCAAACTGGCGGCCATATTTGGGTCATCTGAAAATTATACGTTTTCATGTTGTTCGTATAGTTCAAGGCATTATTCTTAACTCTCTGAGCAAATGTTTCCAAAACGAGAAATATCTAAGCATAGCCTAACATCTTTTTCTCATTTGCATTTATTTGCTCCTATTCAAGATTCATATATGATGATAAAATGCAAAATGGCTGTCATATGGGGGCATCTGAAAATCATATTTTTTCATCTTGCTGGTATAGTTCAATGCCCTATTCAGCTCATTGCGCTAACTTATCAAAACAAAGCGATCTCTAACATCTTACGCCCAGTTAGAATCTATTCATATGTCCCTAAGTTCAAGATTTGATGGTCAGATTCAAAAAGGCGGCCATATAGGGATCATCTGAAAATCATATTTTTCACGCTGCCCTTATCGTTCAAGGCATTATTTTAGCTTATTGTGCAAATTTATCAAACTCGAGATATAGATATGAATAGCCTAACATGTTATGCCCATGTTGTAGCTATTTGCATATCCCGATATCGAAATTTGATGGTAAAATTGAAAATAGCATCCCTGTGGGGTCATCTGAAAATCCTGCATTTCCATGTTGCTTGTACAGATAAAGGCATTATTCTAAGTTGCTGGTACAAATTCACCAAAATCTTGTACCAATTTTGAATCTATTTGCTTTAGTCGTCATATTAAAAGTGATGGTTAAATTCAAAATAGGGGAGAGGAAAAACATAAAAAAAAACCTTACTCAAAACTTTTCATTGACACCATTTTCAATTTATCTATGATTGACTGTTCTCGAATGCCTCCATTATGCTATATTCAACGCTTAGTTACTCCAATGGGCACACTGATTCGCTTCATATTCCTTGTAATTTCAAATGTAAATTTTGAGACACATATTTGAGAATATATGCTGCGACCTGTGGGCAATACGTAATTTCAAGATTATGGCGGCTTTGACGCCATATTGGATTTTTTGGTCTCAATAGAATTAATTGTCAAGAATAACAATGCACTGTAGTATACCCAAGTGTATAAACGCAGTATTAATCCGACCATAATATCTAGCGCTGGTTACGGAATTTGAAAGTTTACTCATGATAAGTAAGTTTTGGCATACAACCGGAATCAAGCCAAGGTATCTGAAAAATCGCATTGAAAATTCTCCGAGAACCACAAGGAAAAATCGCCAACCCTTCTCTAACATCCGATAGGGTGTGGGTTTAAAGGGGGGGGGGGTATTTTTTCCGCGTCAGACTACCACACCCAGCAGCTATTATCGAGCTAAGAAGTGTAATATTTTCATACATGGGCTTAGGTATGTGCGTACAACACCAGGTATGTGCGTACAACACCTACATCATTTTTAAGGTTGAGCGAGCTAAAGGTGGTCAGCGCACAAATGGAATTTCAGATTGTTTTGAGATCTCTTCGCCATTTTGCGTCACTGCCATACTGAGCTCAAAATAATATTAAACGTTGTATTATTTACTGGTATGCACTATCATGCCGTATGTCTTAAAACTTTCAGTTTTCCTTGTGTGTTTAGTTCGGCTCAGTGTTTCTATCACAAATTGTCATTACTGTAATGCAATTGAACATTTGTTTTCTGCTAAATACATCCGTTTGTTGCCCTGCAAACAATGGATAATGAGCTGGTATATTAGCATAACTACGACCCGGAGCATATGGAGACCGTCTGCAACGTGAGGTATGTCTAAAAAAATGTAAAAAATCAAAGAAGAATTCCGAGAAAACATACGTTGAATGACGATTGGAATCCATGACGTCACCGTGATGTCAGTATGATGACCAGTAAGACATACATTGCGTCGTTTGATACATCATGACCCCAAAAGAGGTTGTTCAAGTTTCAGCTCTCTGTTCGCGAAGATGAGCCAGATGGTGAAGCCAAATCGCCGTTTCTACAGAAAATGTCAAATTTATTAGATCCTGCCGAAAAAGAGGGTACGGGTAACTTTATGACGAATTTCGCCACAAGAATCGGGTGACTATGATCATATTTAGTATCCTGAATGCCCAGTGGCTGTCGTCAGTAACCTGGATACATAAAAACACCCTACAAGTTGACATAAAGATATCAGCGAGATAATTCTAGTGGCATGGTTTATGGATTCGAGCAATTTTAACCTCATTTTTGACTAAATCATCGCGAGAGACCCCTGTAATCATTTACTTATGGCTTTTTCTCAGGTGTATGTTTTTCAGGTGAAAATTTGGTAAAAAAAAGTCGAAAAAACAGCACAGAATTCTGATCTAGAAAACATGCTCAACCTTTTGGCCTCACACGTACAATTAAAAGTGCCCTAGCTCTTGGATTAAGGTCTTTGGGTTGTGGACGCGAACAATCGTTAATGGACGACGGCTGAATATTAAATGACGGCCAAGAAACTTGTCTATTGAAGGGGGGGGGGGGAGATGCAGACGTTTTCCATAAAAAAAAAACAAATACAAAATTATAAAACAAAACGTGGGAGCGAGTCACATCTTACCACTATGCGATTTTCTATATACAAGCGTCTAGTCCATCATTAATTGGTTTCCGTTGGTACATCATAACACATCAAAGGGCACATGAACAAAAATGGCCCAGTCGCCAGATGACACTCGAAACCATGTCGCACAGCCCGCCTGACACCAACCGCCTGGTGATACGAGGCAAACGCTCTAACCGATATCGCCATATTACATTCCACGTACAGGTTTCGTTTTATAAAACCGACGTAGATTCGGCTTGCATGAAACACATTTAAGACATTTATATTAATACATATATAAGCATTGTACAGCCTGTCACGTGTCATTCTACAAATCGTGATCTTCAGTGATGGGGCAGTCATATCTTGCCTTACCGTTGAATAAATGTCATGTACCACGGCAGAGCGTTGAACATGACATTTGTTCCACGGCGACAGGAGAGAGAGAGAATTAAGGTTTAATGTAGCGTTCAGCAATATGTCAGCTATATAGCGACGATAAAACAAAATTATATGTACTCAATAACTTAGTAATCCAACATATTAAAACATACATTAAAACTTATGTAACAAATCGATTTCTCTCAAATAATCCAAGACACTGTCCTCTCTCACCCGACTAAAAAGATCCTCCAAAGTAGTCGCTTGATAAAAAGAATCTCTTACAATCTTAAAATCTATGCAATCGATAAGAATATGTTTCACTGCGAGATCTTCGTGGCATGGAATACTCCTTGGGACTGGCTCTTTTTTAATAAATGTTCGTGAGTTAATCGTGTATCTGCTGGTCCAGCCAGGAGTAGCCTCCCATTTGTTTCTCACGGCCAGCGTACCCATGGTGACAGGCCGATTCAGGTCGTCTGCAAGTGCGGATGCTCTGCCGCATCGAAACTGTTTCGACTGTGGATGTCGCTGGCAAACGGGAGAGTTTCAAAATTATGACCGATACCGAACTAGAATTAGTGTTACCGTGCGTACTAAAAATAAAACACTCGGTAAAATAAAACAACTGTATGTTATAGATTGGGACATCACGATTTGTCAGCTCTCGACAAGTGATGTACAACTCGCGCTGCGCGCTCGTTGTACATCACTTGTCTCCAGCTGACAAATCGTGATGTCCCACTCTATAACATGCAATAATTGTATACTATATATATAGTGTGGAAAATGCTTTAAATTGAGGAAGCATTGCATTAAACAGATAACCATGATCAATTATATGAACATGGAAACCAAAGGAGATGGTACGATAAGGCGTGATTTTGGCCTATACATGGTGCTGTTGAAATCGAAAAACTAATATGTCCTCAAAATAATTATGCTTTTATGTAACGGCAAAAGAGTGAGTGAGTGAGTAGTAGGGTTTAACGTCGTTTTCAACCCTGTTTCAGTCATATCATGACGGTGCCTAGATGTGCCAGAAACGACAGTGCTCACAGTTCCTATTACCCTGGACACTGATCAGCCCAGCCAGTACAGCACCCGGTCACCCATCCAAGTATTGACCGAGCTTAACGTTGCTTAACTTCGGTGATCTGCCGAGAACCGGTGTGTGTAACGGCAAAAGAAAATATATGTACACAATATCTGAAAGTTCAAGCTAGATTGTATTACGATTATAGTAATGACATGAAATTGAAATCTACGTAGAGCCACTCAAACACACATTTAGACACGAAGGACCCTTTGGACCAAAACGCCATTTAACCTGGTGATCTGCGGTGCTGGAACGACTGAAAAATCTTTTTGGTCCAAGGGGACATTCGTGTCTAGATGCTTTTGAACGACTCGATTTAGATTCCATTTCCATGTCATTATAATAATCGTTACGCAGTCCAGCTAGAACTTTCACATATCGTGTACACATGTTTTCTCTTGTCGTTACATAAAAACATAATTACTTTGAGGACATTTTAGTTTTTCGATTTCAACCGCACCACATATAGGCCAAAATCACGCGTTATCGTACCATCTCCTTTGACTTCCGTGTTCATATAATAGATCCGGGTTTTCTGTTTTAGTGAAATGCTTCCTCAATTTGGTCACCAGGCTTTTGTTCTGGACAGTAGTATGTCAAGGTAAAGGCAAAATTACCCAGATTTCGCCAGTCAGTTCCCAGCGTTGTTTCCTGGTGTATTAATTGCCTAATCATGTTCTCTTTAAAGTTAATAATATCTTTTCCCATTCCCTTTCATTCAAATATTCCTACTGTGGAAGTTGTGCAAACACATGAGAAGTAGACGTCTAATCGAATTCGTCCGAAACCTGCTTAATATTCTCCCGTGACCTGGCAGATTGTTATGCATGGGTATATGAAAACTCCCTTGGAATCACAGTAACATAGAAGAAATGCAACTTAACCCTACCTGGCCTGGGGGGGGCACTTTCCGGGGGCACTTTCCCCCCCCCCCCTTTTGGGTTTTTGCTCGTATCTCCGGAACGACAATTAATTGAGAGCTGAAACTCCTTGACTTTTTAGATTATCATATTGGGGTCATTTTGAGCCCATTTGCATGACACCCCGAGCAGAGTATCATGGGCAAATTCAAAATGGCGGCCATGTGGGATACCAGAAAAAGTTATGTTTACATCATATTTCTTCAAAATTTTTGCTTTTCTGTAAGGAAAAGTGGGTAAAACTTATTCTATTTCACATCAGATTATTATTTACTAATTTATCATGCATTTTTTGAGAAGAAAAAACCAAAAAAAAAAAAATCGTCCAAAAATGTTGTTTTTGAAAATGACGTCACATTGACGTCAAATGACGTCACATTGACGTCATCATGGCGGCCATCTTGGATTTTTTTTACATTTTCTTGTAGAGCTTCACCAAAAGATATAGTGTGGTCAGTTTCAGCCCTCTAGCCTTAGCGCTAGCGAAAATATATAGGGGGCACTTTTCGCCCCCCCCCCCAGGCTAAGGTACACACCAAATCGCCTTGGCCAGATAGTGTTAAAAAAGCAATCGGGACGACAATTTCATTTTATATATTTCGCTATCGGTAGTACCATCACCACAAATAATAGCAGACACAGGTAACTTACTATAATTACTGTATGGTGGTGACAATACATGAATATTATGGTCGTGTGTGGTCACGAAGTACTATAGCGTAAATAAACATTTAGGGAATTCATCGGTAAAGAAAAAAATGATTGAAGTATGAAAGTACAATAATATATAATATACAATCTACTATATAATTATGTACATAGAAATACACGCTAAACAGACTGCTTGGAATCTTGGAATATGACTACATAACTATCTATCCATTGGAACCACTGATGATTTTCCAATAATAGAGAAGAAAAGCAACTCCGAGTAGAGGTGACAGTTTCGTTCTGTATATTTCGCTATTAGTTATAGCATCTTCAGCAGTGAACAAAGTTACAAACAGCTCAATACGCGCAGTATACATGCAAGGCATAACTTGAAGGTTTCCATCAATTCGAATGTGGATTGCCAAGAAAATTATACCTATATTATCTTAAAATGACAATCCTTATCCTAACTTCATGACATGTAGAAATATTCAATGAAGGTACATACCCGCTATATCGCCATACTTTATTCATTTATGTACAGTTTACTTATTTCTTGCCAAATAAGCAGATTATGTATTGTTTTCATCAATTAGATTGTGTATTGTATCACCTGAATCGTACCATTTGTAGATCGCTGTCAGGTTATCTCTTAACATTTAATGTCAACAACAATTTTCTAAAAATGACAGCATTTTAATATTCGACCAACCTGACTAACATTACTGGCTTACCTATTCATAAATGTGTATTGGCTAAGATCTCATTATACCTTGTATATATACTGCGCGTGTGGAGCTGTTTGTAACTTTGTTCACTGCTGAAGATGCTATAACTAATAGCGAAATATTCAGAATAAAATTGTCATCCCTACTCGGAGTTGCCTTTCTTCTCTATAACTATCTATGACAAGTAACATATCGGAATGTCTTAAACATACAAGTAAGTGAGATACATTGTACCCTCGAATTGGAAATTCATTTGGAGTAAATAATAATTGTCAGGGATTTTTAGAATTTTTTGGATAGAACATTGAAACTTGCTGACCGCTTCTCTCTTTCGTCATTGTATGCCTGTTTGGAATTGGTGCCAAAGATCGAGCCTTAATAATCTTTTGTATATTGATGCAGAAATTATTTTGTGGACAGATGAATACTTTTTGGAATTGTTCGAAACTCTTGAATTTCATCCTCATCCCTCTGTTTCACAGCAGCGCTTCAATATTATATCCAGTTTCAGTACCGATTTTTAAACAAATCACACGGTCACCATCTGGAGAATAATACATACATAGCTATCAATCATTAACGAAATGTGGACAAAGTCGTGGGGTATCGGGGGTAACTATTCCTTACTCTTCAAAGTGCGCTGTCAACCTGACAGTGTGCGCTTCACGAGCATGGACAGTTCAACCTCTGTGCTTATCGTTTATCTTTTATCGATAAACAACTGAATCACATATGTTACTTTGAAAGATTATTTGTCATAGACAATAATGGCAATAATCGTAATTACGGCATTTAAATATTTATCTTTTACTATCTTTGTATTATTTACACGATTTTCTTATTCTGCTCCAGTGACGGTTAGAATTTATTCAATTTTGAGATGTAATGGATGCAATTTTACATCGATTCCTGTCAACAATGAGCTCAAACCCTGCCCATGAATGTTTGTCAGAAGGGAAGCATTTAAATAACATAGCTGTTCTAGATAATAAATCAATTATTCGTTTGTCATAACAGAATACAATGGTTAACGGTCAACATCGGTAAAAAGATTAGTTACACGGAATCTTTCCTGACAGACTGCGAAAACTTCAGCTAATGTTCGGTGTAGATCCTGACTTAAACTTCAGTTAATGTTCGGTGTAGATCCTGACTTAAACTTCAGTTAGTGTTCGGTGTACATCCTGACTTAAACTTCAGTTAACGTTCGGTGTAGATCATGACTTAAACTTCAGTTAATGTTCGGTGTAGATCATGATTTAAACTTCAGTTAGTGTTCGGTGTAGATCCTGACTTAAACTTCAGTTAACGTTCGGTGTAGATCATGACTTAAACTTCAGTTAATGTTCGGTGTAGGTCCTGACTTAAACTTCAGTTAACGTTCGGTGTAGATCATGACTTAAACTTCAGTTAATGTTCGATGTAGATCCTGACTTACGTTTTTTCAGTTTTCTTTTCATCTATCTTAAACTTGATTAAAAGTCATAATATATCAATCAAAATTCGAGACGTATAAACGATATACAAATATTTCTTTGAAGGTGACTACAGTTACAATGAAAGAAAACAAGTTTCATGAAGCTGATAGTAGGGAGGATATACAGTATACCGAAAACCATAGCGAAATAATACAACCACGACATCATGCGTTTAATAATGATACAACACAAATCTAACAAACACACAAACCAGTGCTGTAAAGGTGACCATCATGTGGGATTTGAATAGGAGCCGTCGTGCATGGGGCCGTATGAACATCATGTACTTAAAGATCCTCAAGGTTTTCACATGAACCACACATTCAAATCTTGATTGAGATACATGATTCTCCACTTGTATAACGAAGATCACAAGGATATAAGAATACTGATATTTCGAACATCATCATGTCTTGCCGGCATCATTGAAAACTGCTGAGAGCTTCTCTCTTGAGAAAACTAGCCTATGTGAAAAATACTATGACTGTTTTAAATTTGGTGCTAACGCAGTTATACGAATTAGATCTTTAGCATATGGACGAAAACATTCTTTAATGGACGACAACTGAATATTGAATGACGAACTAGACGCTTGTATATTGAATGGTGAGGGGACATTGGAGAAGTTTTTCATCAACAAATATATCATAGACAACGCGGGAGCGAGTCTCCTCTTACCAAGATGAGGTTTTCTATATACACGCGTCCAGTCGGTCATTAATTGGTTTCGGTTGGTACGTTTTAACACATCAAAGTAACAAGCGCCTTCTCCGTTATTCAACATACTGCCGTCGTCCATTAAAGTATATCCGCCTCCATAATCGAAAGACCTATTTCATATAACTGCATTAGCGCAAAATGAAAAAAAACACATCAACAACAATCATAGTATACAAACAAACATAGGCTAGTTTCCTGCAAGAGAGAAGCGGTCAGCAGTTTGCAATGATCCAGGAAAGACATCATGATGTTCCAAACATATAAAATCCGTATCGCTGACCAGTATTCTTAGTCTATACGATTTTCTTCTAAAGTCGTTATCTAGAGAATTTGATTGCGTCTTTTCATATAAACACCAAGAGGATCTTGAAGTAAATGTGCTCGTACGGTCCCTAGGCCCGGGTTAAGCGGAATTAGACACAAGTGACGAAACGTAAAGCCATAGATCTTGCACGCTACGCTCGTGTCTTGCTATCAGCATGCAATATGTCATCGAGATTCTAGGATCACTTTTACAGAACGTCAGGCCGTTTGGTTCGACGACGTGAAATCGACTTACTTGAAGCAAATTTATGACATTATGTTAATACAGATATAGGCAATGTACATGTATATATGTTCAAAATGCTAGTATACAAACGTTCACGTACAATGACAAACAATCACACGATTTATATACAAAAACAGTAAAAGACGATTTAGATGTAGCATACAGTTATACACACGCTCTATAAGTGAAATTTTCACTCACCATTGGAATTTGATTTCACTCAAGTGTAATTCACTTAGCGAGTTATTTTTGTTAGAAAAATGAAAAGTTGAGTAAAGAAGTGACTGGGCACAATGAAACCACTTTCACCGAAAATAATGACGCGTGAATATTTCCGCGCAAGACTCGAGTGGGACCAATTTCTACTAAAATCTGTCAAATTTCGATCAAGAGTACATTTACTTTCTAGTAGCAGATAAGACAAATTTGAAACAAATAAACGAATAAATATGTGAATTTTAATTAAAATTGCACATGGATTTATATTTCGTTCAAACTAATATCGCTATCCACATGTTATGACGGAAATCTCACGCTTGCATCATGTAATCCTTCAACCTCGCCAAACAGGATATACGTAAATCATGTAGCTTCTAATTACAGAAATATAATTATATAACTTGGCATCATGCAGTCAGAATATTACCCAGCATAAAACAATTGACTTCATCGGCATGTGGCATAATTTGCCGGTGTATGGTTTTGCTGGAAACAAGTGCAATACAATTTTCAAAAGCCTTGAATGAATATACCAAAATATTGAAAAATATGGAAATAAACAAAGAGAGACATTAATACAGAAAGTATAACGGTATAATACAATATGTCCATCAATAAAAATGAGGATATTGAAATATTCTATATGTTCAGTATAACTGACACTGTTGGTAACTTTGTATTATAGGCATTAACATGGTTGCAATATATATTATACATCCCCCTGTCAACACGATGCAGTAGAGGTTCAGGCGTTCACAGTATCCTAGCTTACTGCCTCTATTGTCTTATGAACTAGGTGTTTCGCTTATGGACACAGAACGTCCTCATGGACGATGGTTGGTTATTGATTACCGGATCTGGCGCTTGTATACAACTTCAACGATCAAGCTTCACTTGAACTATAACTGAATTTTATCCTTAGACAATAATATCTGCCTCGATAGCAGCGCCGAGTGCCTTGACGCGTGACTCCTCGCATAATTTCTTATTCGTTCTCCTGGTCAAAATATTTCACACGCTGAATAGATAGGAACACGCTCAGAATAGCGAACCGCAATCAGACAGTGAGTCACGCGTCAATGCACCTTCTGGTGCTATCGGAACGAATAGTATTGTCAAAGGATTATCTAGAATAGTTCGGTATTATAGCGTATATCTGGGATCTGTCTCGGAACTGCTTCCAAACCAATTTCAAACACTGGTCTCGATGACTTCTTTCGTAGTGGCGGCTTGTAAGAAAAAATAGAGGCAAACATTTAGAAATAATCCTCAAAATTATACTATCGTTGCATACCTTAGATCGGTGTGATTTGTTCGCAACAGTTGACGTTGACTGATACTGTTTTATACATGCTTAATCTGATTAGCCTGTCATCAACCTGGCATATTAATTAATGTTTTGTGCTTGACTTTCGCGAAGCAGGCTTCTAGATAACGCTATTGTTTGATCGTCCATCTTCTGTGCGTAGTTCATGTGAATGTTATTTTGTGATATCAGATACGTTGTGCGGCTGTAGATGAATAATAGAAACGAGTAAAGTTTGAAGTAATAGATGGTGGCATGGATGATTGCTTCTCAAATTTGAGAAATCATTCATGTTGTTATCAGGGCTTGTTCAAGAAAATTGTTATTTTATGTGATACTCCACGTGACAGGCATTTAAAAGTCAGGACATAGGCGTAATGCAAGTTCAATGTATTCACAGTGTTGATCCTGTAGCTCGTCGCCAACGTTCCTAAACGGGTATCGGTGTAGCGGCTAAGAAGGGTCCGATGGAGAATAATGCCCGTCCCCTGTCCTTAAACCCAGCTAGGACACTTTTCTCCACATTGGGGACAAGTGTCCGTTCTTGGTTGCAATAGAAAATTATATGAAAAGGGACACTAATCACCAGGACATTCTTACCCATCACACCGGTATGAATTTAATTCAATACCGGTTGTATTATGGACAAACTTCTTTAACGTTTCTCGGAACCTTGACATGTTTCATAAGGAAAGGGTGACCGGAACGCAAATTCAGCTTTCACTCACCTTCGGAATTACTAGACCCTGACGTCTGCGTTTCCTGCTCCTTACGCCCAACCGTTGGCAGCACATACCTTTAGTGAAAAAATAAAGCCACTTAGCCGTTCTTTTTCTGATCAGTGCAATTTGATTTATTCATCTAAGCTGTCTTTAAGGATTAGAGAAAGCTTTGAGTATCAATAGTGTTCTGCAGATGTACACATGTAAGAAATATCAGCATTTCACAAGAATATTTCAGTATCTGACTCCTCCAGTATCCGAACAGATTTCAATTTTCTTCTTGGATATCAATGTTCTCTTTCTTTCACAAGCTTTCAGAATAATAACAAGAGCTCATTTGGCACTATGAGCTATGACATCTAGAATTAAATCTACGAGTCCATAATATTTTCACTGAGTTATTCATGGCCATTTACCTCGACCATGACATTTTGACCTAAAATCTTTGACAGAATGCCTTCCCCTAACACATCTATTTACATGTACACACAAGTTGAGATTTATAATGAATTCCTGGTTATTGATCCACAGTGACATGGACCTCTCGACCTCAATATCAATCTTCTTTGCAATAAGATTAAGATATTCCTTGAGTTTGATGATAATCACAATGTTTTCAATAATTTCCTGATTTGAGGTTAATGATGTTGACATTTGACATCCGACATAGGGTCTCGCACTAACGAATCCTGTCACCGAAAAATCAACTTTCTTGATTTGTGGGTCACAGTCACCTTTGTTTTTTTACCTCAATTTTGTTGAGCCACTCATTGCATTCCCGTCATATACAAACGTCGAATTTTGAACCATAGCGACCTTTGACGTATTTTGATGAGCGGCATCAACATGAACCCATCGCTATCATGCCGAAATTTTGAGAAAATCTGTCATATTTTTTTCAAAAGATAAGGAATAAAGAACGAGAGGGAGAGGAGAAGAATGAAGAATGTGCATTCTATAGTACTCTGGCAACGTAAGCCCCAAAATATGGGAACAATACATTACTTACTCTTCTACTGCTGTAGCATGAGATCCATCTGTGGAAGATAAAATAGAAATACTAAATCATCAACCCAAGCACTCGACATTGTTCCCGCTCAGATACAAACTAATAATCGCATCTGATGCAAACCCTTATATTCTTCATTCAAACTCAACTTTCCGGCGAAGTAATAGACCACTGGAGATCCAATAAACGTGTTAGCAGTCATGGGTCAATTCTTTCGTAAATTTAGGGGTTAACAATGCCATTACTTTGCGTAGAAGTTATAGAAATATTATGTTGTTATATTGGTAATCTGCCCATCTCCATTTTACGGAAAATTGTTAGCTTGGCACCCAAACAAATGAACTCTATATTCCATAGTATGTGGATTGCTGGGCCTACCTTGGGTCGTTTTCTCTCCCGTTGGTTTATTTGTAGGCTTTAAAGACCTGAAAAAGTGAAGACCAATTATGAATAATGACGTAGTATCTCAATGGAAGCCGTGAATAAAAATTGTTTGAAAGCCCTTTTGTATGCTATTTATCTTAACCGTCCTTTCCCTTCATGTCCCTTCGGCTTACTTTAAAAAACGAGACTTTACCGCTGCGTAAACTTTCCCCACATTCACTTGCCCTTGGAATGATTTGCTGATGTATTTTTTGGTAGTGGATCTGAACAAACGTACTGTAATATCCATATCGCGTTGGTTTTGCCCCTCCAAGACACTGAACTAACAACAGCAGCAAAGGATAATCCACATAATTTAGGATAGAAATTTCATTGTTTTTCGCACGTATCGTTCTGTGTGTATATTTGCATCATACCTGCCAACAGCATAGTCGTATTGCCCTGCAAGGGAAATATAACATTAGATTATTTTCACCGGTATATGTATGCCTCTAATATTTTTTTCTCATTCTAAATATTATCCGTTAGCCTAAAAATCCCCGGCTTTAGAATATTGAGCCACCAAACTTGGTACACATATACTACGAGACAATACCTACTTGTTGGTACCGGTAGGTCCACGAGCCACTGCTTGGGAGGAGAATGCGTAACAGCCGTCTGAATAACTAACTGGGCTGGAAGACACCTTGCAAGTGGTTTACAGGCTCCAAACTTGGTACACATGTACTACGACACACAACCTTCATGCTGGTACCGTTAGTTCCCACGATGCAGCGCTAGCTGCGAATGTGACGGTCATCTCTACTACTAACTGGCTCCCCATCCGTCCATACTTAACTCCTTCTGTGCATGAGTGCAGGTTTTCTGGCTTGTAGGAGGAGGACAGGGCAATGTTGGAAGACGTGGGTGGACGGAGGTGGCTGGGAAAATGGTGGAAGACGGGCTGATGCGCGAAGGGGGATGAGCAGCTTTATCTGCTTGGGGAGGATAGGAGCTCGGTGAATGAAAGGGGAGGAGCCGAGGCGAACGAAACGAGAGATATGCGCGGGCCTCTGATTGCTATACTAGCAAAAGTGCCGGTCTGAAATGTCCGTTTGTCTGTCACAGCTGAAATGTCCGTACGTTTGTCTGTCACAGCTCACATCTGCACTGCGCTGCATTGAATACAATGGCATATCCAAGAATCGTAACCCAGTTCAGAATTCCGTCGCAATCCTCAGTCGCAGTCAGAATATCGGCATGTGGGGTCATATGAATTCTTGTTAGTATGCTAGCATTGTTTTCTCACCACCATTTATCTCCTAATGAGCACGTGATTGTCACGTCTGTCGTAGAGTTGACGAGTGACTACTGAACGTGCGATGGGTAATTGTTTTGATTATTCAAAACACGTTTTCTTCATTTCAGCGTGATGGGATATCGTTTGACCAAGAAATTCAAGCGAACAAGGCAACCAAGCGACTGCTGGTGTCTGTTTTAGAATTGATAGGTGGTCTTGCATGCTAATTGAATTTTGGGGTTATTATACCTACCACGTCTAACGGTTGACCACAGAATGCCTTCCGACTTGCACGGTTTCGTTGGTACTTCGAGTGCATGTTTACCTCTGTAAGAAAAATGCCTGACATCTCGGATCCAGGGCAATGCGTTGTTAGTTATTGTCAACAATGCTAATTATTATATACTGGTTGCTTTGTATCGTCACATCGTATCATGTAGATATTATATACTCAAGGAATTAATTTTTGCCCGGTTACATGTTATCGAGACATCAGTGAAGACCACATCAAGTCTAAATATTAGCATTCATAGTCTGTTTACTGCAAAATATAAAGGTCTGTACCCTCTGGTTCTGAGCATGAATAAATAAGTCTATGCAATCTGATACTGTTTTTCGTTATTCTCACAAAAAATAAATTTTTAACAAATTCTATGACTTACGCTTTCGCAGATATCATGGGAACAATCGATTGATCTAAATAAAAAATGGAAAATAAATTACAATCAATTAATACAGAGAATAATTATTTTATGCATTAAAGGATTTTCATGATATTGATTTTTCGACAAAATTTTCGCTATCAACTTTTGGTGTTGTTGGGGTAGCCATCATAGGCACTGATAAGTTCATCTCATTTCATAAATCTCTCCGTGATCTTCAAGGGATAGAACTGCAACGAAGTGTTTATCACACGCAGCTGAGCCTATAGCTTAGATCGCGACAAAAATTCAAAGTCACCTCTCTTTTGCTAATACGCTGGAAATATCCGGCTGACATATAGTTGAATCCTTCCAGAAAACGTCAATAGAACGGTGATATGGTACAAAAAATCACTCACCCACAGATGTCTTTGGAGCACTCAAACTTAAAACCTCAGATTCTGCAGGTTTGCATGTTGGCAAAGTGTACCTATGGCGGAAGAATAAGGGGACATTTTTAGTAAATGTTCTTTGCATTTCGCTTCCCTGACCGAGTTTTGTGGTATTCAGTGCCCAACACTGATACATGATACAAATATACATGATATGAGAACAGACGGGGGTTAGTTACTTGCAATAGCACCCGAACAGCAACCAATCCTCAATCACAGAGAATATTCGCGTCAACAGTGGAAATACTTTCTACTCATCTTGAACTATAGTGTTTTAGAGCTGATACTGTACTATTTTTATTAGAGAGTGATACTGCGAAGATGATACAAGCAATATTTACTAAAGGTTCAAAACTTGCTTCGGTTGTCCTAGATGCAATTCTAGTATTAATAAATACGTTTGATATAACATTAATTTGAATATGACAAACTCCACGGTAATGCTTGCCACGACATGTAAGCAGTTCCTTGTAACCATTGAATGTATATTTCTTCAATTCGATAATTATTTTTGGGAGAGATAAGAGAAAATTTAATTGACAAACATGATAAACATATGACTTACTCCTCCACTGTTACGTTGGAATTACCGTTGGAGTTACCGGTACCTTCAATGGAAAACAATAACTCTATTACATCACCTGCAGCCCATTACACTTACGTCAATTTTCGTATTAGGTTTAATCCGCGAAGAAGCAATTGGTATCTATACTTGGAAGAGTCTTTATTTTATACTGTATGAACTTGTATCATCCCTCCAAAACAAATGTTGCATTTTAACATCAGAAGTTGAATACTAGCCGAAGCAAAGACATGGATTACTATTCCTCAATCTGGAGTGTAGCATTGTCATGGGTAAATCAGCCATAAACCCGATCGAGTTGGGGACATATAAAATTCGAGCAGATAACTTTGGAAATCACGGTCTTGCTGGGACACTTCAGTTCGCCATATCTTGTTGGGTCTATTCTCCGCTTATCTTCACTCATCTGTTAGTATTCATCGGCAGAAGATACAACTGCATTATTCTCACAAACGTTTTCTACAAGAAGTTTGACCTCCTGGATATTTCGCTACTTTTGTGCTAGAGAGCTGATATCCTCATATAATATAGTGTATTTAGATCAATCCCTACCCGAAAATGTAGAACACAGTTTTAGTGCCTACCGGATTTTGTCATAGTAACGTAATGTAATCAGAAGGTATATCATCGGAACATTTTTTGACCGATTCTTTTAAGTATAACGAGAGATCCTGAAGGATCTTGGCGCCCACCATTGTCCGATAACTGTAAGCTAATGATTAGAGGATCTTTTTGTCCATTGTTACTAAAAACAAATGATTGATTTGTAATTTTGTTTACAGAATTTCGAATCTGAGCGAAAAAGATCGGAAAAGGGACACTGAAAAACACAAAGATATAATCTAAGTTTCAGGAGTTTCAAGATTTCCGGCTAGAAACTGTACTTATGTCGGTTGTTATAATACAAGAGAAATGAGCAAAGTTAGTCCTGGAAGTGAATGTACATGTACGGAGGATCCTTCGCCTTTGTTTTGTAGTATTTTTTTTATTTATTTTTTTGCACGTGTTATCATTGGGTACTGGAAGCGAGGACCAATCTCTTTGACACTTTGGCATGAGCTATGAAACATACTTAAGATTTTATAATTAGGAACGAATGCTAATTCTGTTCTGTTTACTGGGTTAGTTTGAGATATCTCTTTTAAGATACCATGCTCGAAAATAGTAAGATTACAACATATATAAGGGAAGTGGGAAGAGGTGCCGACATACTGACAGTCACATGACTTCACAGAAAAGTCTTCCGGTTAACCTACTCTAAAGCACATACCAAGATGGTACAATACTTAATACTGAAAGGATCCGGTACGCGCGGTAATGTTGTCGAGTTGTGACGTTGAGTTACAAGAGTGACGTCCCTTCATGTAACCGACCCGCTGGCAGACGAAAGGGTGGAGCAGTTCACTTGCTACTGCATGGACTAAAGAAAATACAATTTAATTCCGAATTATTTGAACTCCTTGATATGGAAGGTGAAGGTATGGATATTCTCTATAGTCAATATATAGAATATGCCCCACCGTTTGATCCGCCGACTCTTGTGGTGCAACGTCACAACTCGAGAATACCGTATTAATTTGAAGCGTAACTTGGATTTTCGAATCGGACCAAAAAGGTATCTTGCACTACTAGGCGCATGTGGGACCTGTGTACCAAATTTCAGAAAGATCCATGAAATATTTCCTGAGAATTCACGATAACAATGTTTCAAGGGGAAATTCAAGATGGCCGCCTTGTGGCCATATTGGATTTTCGATTCGGACCGAAAAAGGTATCTTGCACAACTAGACCATAAGGGGAACCTGTGTACCAAATTTGAGAAAGATCAATGCAGTAGTTCCTGAGAAATCGCGATAACAAGGTTTCATGGGGAAATCCAAGATGACTGCCTGTTGGCCATATTGGATTTTCGGATCGGACCAGAAAAGGTATCTTGCACAACTAGACGACAAGGGGAACCTGTGTACCAAATTTGAGAAAGATCCATGCAGAAGCTCCTGAGAAATCGCGATAACAAGGTTTCATGGGGAAATCCAAGATGGCTGCCTGGTGGCCATATTGGATTTTCGAATCGTACCGAAAAAGGTATCTTGCACAACTAGACCCCAAGGGGAACATGTGTACCAAATTTGAGAAAGATCCACAAAGTAGTTCCTGAAAAATCGCGATAACAAGAATTGTTTACGGACGGACGGACTGACCACGGACGACGGACGAACAGTGATTTGAACAGCCCACCATCTGGTGATGGTGGGCTAAAAATACCCTAAAAAGCTTATATGATGGAGAATCCTGTTAAATGTTAAGATTTTATGTTAGTCCCTACCGTAATCGCGTAGTCTGAAGTGAACGCGAGCCCATTGCCACATGTTGATGCAATAAAGCGATTATCCCTATTTTAAAATCTAAAGATCTCAAGGATTGCATAATAAAATCGGTTATTAGGTTTTCCGCAGGATGTATGAAAAACTACGTGTAAATATGAGTTTCAGAGAGTTATAACTTCCCATACACCCGATTGAAAACCTGAATAACTCATCATACCAAAATAGTAGATTAACTATATATTCCTGTTACTAGACAATTGTTTTCCTGTTTCCAGATTGTACACCACCCATTGTCAGATATATATATGTCAACCGACAGGAGATACGCCTACAAAGAAGAATGCCAGGGACAAGTTTGTTTCATTTTAACGCTGCACGTGCCTATTTTTTTTTAACAAAGTCAATTGCATACTAACTTATATTCTTGATTACGCAAAAGATTCCTAACAGGTAGTAGGCATTTGGGTTAATTTTATTAGCTAGACAAGAAGAATATTTCAGAATTAACATTGTAACATTAACAGGATAAGCAAAAATCTGGAGGAGGACTTTCTAAAATCTAATCAATTGTAATATAATTGTGCGAGGATAAATTCTATCCTCTTAAAATGTTTCATGATATGCACCACTTAGATCCATCTAAATTTAAACCAACCAATAGTTTCGCAAATCACAAATATTGGAACTGCATCTTGGTTTCAAGACAACAAAATGTGTTACAACAAAATGTGTTGTCAGTTGCATGTTTATATATGTGGTCTAGCGTGGTCTATCTTCGCAGTAATTCCATAAAAATGTCAGCCGCCAGCATAAATGATTTAATAGTATATACCTGACGCATCCGGAGTAAGCGTTTCCTCCAACGGTTTGTGGATAGGTGTCAAATACCTGCAAAGGCAAATATAGGTACGGTCAAATATACGTTACAATGTTCAGATATGTACAAGAACTCTCTCCTGAAGAGTAGCAACATATGTTCGTTTGCATCAAATATATCCTTTGTCAGACATTCAAACGTACTGGGTTTAAGTTATGACGGATACACATAGCTCATGCATGTAGACGATATATTGAAAAGCTGTGAGAGAGAATAAAAGTGAGTCAGAGGTTGAGGATGTTCGCTGGTGATTTTTACATTTTGTCTGTTTTTCCTATTAGGTTATGTCCCTTTCCCAGGTTAAGAGATACAGACTTTATTGAAACATCTTATAGCCGAGAATATTGCGTTAATATTTCGATCGATATGGTGATTGTCTACAAACAGTTAGATTATAAGAAAAACTTAAATACTATTTATTCAATTTTTTCATGAATATGCTTCACATCAGGACTATTCTCTATGTTTTCTGGGTTAAGTGGAGCATGGGTCAGGTCACTTAACACTATCTACAGTTTTTTCTTTGTTTTCCCTCATATTGCACAATTTTGAATGTAAAAACACACATTATTAAAAAAGTTAATCACTTTGATTCACCAGCAGCGGACATCCTTAGGTCAGATTATATTTCATATTTCTTCTTGGAAACAATTTTTTTATCACTTACCATTTTCTCTCCTTACTTTGGATATCTGCAAAATAAGATTCTGAATTATCTGATTCCCTGAAGTCAAACAAGTTCGTGCCGTGTACGTTCGGAGTAATTTTTGCTGTGTTGAGTAAAGGCTAGATATTGTTCCATCAACAGAATAATCGACGTCTTGGTAGTTCATTGGGTGAGAGAACAGGACAGACGATATGACAAATATTGCATACGACACATTCCAAGTACACAGAAGTCGTTTTCAATTCTATTTGATTAAGTTGTTAAACCGCAAAATAATAAATATTAATTCAAACCTTGATGGATTGACGGTTCCAGTTGATCTGCTTGGTGATTTGCGCTAATGTCCCTGAAAAACACGAAATATTCAGAACGGTTAATATTGGTCTAGCGTCGGGTTTTTTTCACCATAACAGTCCATTCCTGCCAAATGTCCCCATTTCCAACATAATGATATTGGCACGACTTTCTGTCTAATTTTTGATAGAATAGGAATGAGGTATTTTTATTATTATTTGATACTGAGTGTATCAAAATAATTATTTCAATGTGTCAAGAATCGACCAGCGCAACAGATGGCCTACCATACATGACGACCTAGCGAGTTTAGTTGATAACATATACTACTGCATCTAGCTATATCGATAAAAGCCGAGATAGCAAGCAGATAACAGTACCGGTACGTGAGTAATACCTCAACTTTTCTGTTTAAGGTGGCTTCTCAGTGTAGACCGAAACCCATGTCATTTTCTTCATATCTGCTCAAGGGGTCTACATTTAATATAGATTTCAAATATCGAATCAATATTGAGGGTTGGGGAGAGTCCCTCAAAATTTTATCTATATTTTTAACGTTGCAATGATTATACCGTTTTGCGAATTTTCACCACTATTCCAATACTATTATTAGCACAATTGTTTCCATCAATAGTCCAATTCCGGTATAGTTTGTCAATATGGAATAAAATATGGGGAGCCCCGCGCAATTACTGAATTTCACCAGCTGTTTCAAAGAAGAGCTGGACTGACGACGGAGTAACCACGACGTTCAGAACGCAGGGTCAAAGCACTGATGTGTTCATCTGTGCCTCAACTTGCGCAAAGTGGTTTTGGACTCTGGTGATCCACCTAAATGTGCAACAGTTCAGTAATGTGTACAATCCCATCATGACTACACACAATATGCCATTAATATTTTACCACGCGTGAAATAAAGTACAGACATGATACACGACGAACAGTAACGGCTATAGGGCAAAAATTTGCGGCAAATAACCAATGAGATACTTACATTAAAGTTTAAAGGGACAATCGGTTTTAATACATATATATTTTTCAAAGCCTTTATTTTCGGCGTCTGAATCGCAGGTACATTCCAAATGCATTCAGTTGGGCACATCATATCTTCATTCAAAACAACACCATGACGGTCGTTATGGCATAGATTTGTACATTGTCGTGGTGCTGAACATATGCTATTGTATGAACAGAATGTTATAGTAAACTTGAACGTGGTTTCGAAGAGAATAGCTTCTATCAATAACAGCAGTTGGCTAAAAGAATTTTTTCGACCAGAACACGACAAACAGATCTGTCTCTTGTGGGATATGATTGGATTTGTAACATACCTTCTGATAGCATAGTCATTGTCCCCTGAAATAGGAAAATAATGCTACCATGTTAAGTTTTATTTTGGTATTTCATCGTTTGCACTGCCAAGTGTGTCGATATTAAAATCATTAAAAATCGCGATAACAAGAATTGTTTACGGACGGACGGACTGACCACGGACGACGGACGAACAGTGATTTGAACAGCCCACCATCTGGTGATGGTGGGATAAAAATACACTTAAAAGCTTATATGATGGAGAATCCTGTTAAATGTTAAGATTTTATGTTAGTCCCTACCGTAATCGCGTAGTCTGAAGTGAACGCGAGCCCATTGCCACATGTTGATGCAATAAAGCGATTATCCCTATTTTAAAATCTAAAGATCTCAAGGATTGCATAATAAAATCGGTTATTAGGTTTTCCGCAGGATGTATGAAAAACTACGTGTAAGTATGGGTTTCAGAGAGTTATAACTTCCCATACACCCGATTGAAAACCTGAATAACTCATCATGCCAAAATAGTAGATTAACTATATATTCCTGTTACTAGACAATTTTTTTCCTGTTTCCAGATTGTACACCACCCATTGTCAGATATATATATGTCAACCGACAGGAGATACGCCTACAACGAAGAATGCCAGGGACAAGTTTGTTTCATTTTAACGCTGCACGTGCCTATTTTTTTTTAACAAAGTCAATTGCATACTAACTTATATTCTTGATTACGCAAAAGATTCCTAACAGGTAGTAGGCATTTGGGTTAATTTTATTAGCTAGACAAGAAGAATATTTCAGAATTAACATTGTAACATTAACAGGATAAGCAAAAATCTGGAGGAGGACTTTCTAAAATCTAATCAATTGTAATATAATTGTGCGAGGATAAATTCTATCCTCTTAAAATGTTTCATGATATGCACCACTTAGATCCATCTAAATTTAAACCAACCAATAGTTTCGCAAATCACAAATATTGGAACTGCATCTTGGTTTCAAGACAACAAAATGTGTTGTCAGTTGCATGTTTATATATGTGGTCTAGCGTGGTCTATCTTCGCAGTAATTCCACAAAAATGTCAGCCGCCAGTATAAATGGTTTAATAGTATTTACCCGACGCATCAGGAGTAAGCGTTTCCTCCAACGGTTTGTGGATAGGTGTCA
>JAVTVY010052632.1:0-25041 GCA_036873755.1 Hanleya hanleyi
CATATGATGTCACTGTTGTCATCCCGATACCATGACACAGTGATAGAACACACAGCTAGATAAGGGTCCGGAATCATACGATGTCAATGTTGCCATCCCGATACCATGACACAGTGATAGAACACACAGCTAGATAAGGGTCTGGCATATGATGTCATTGTTGTCATCCCGATACCATGACACAGTGATAGAACACACAGCTAGATAAGGGTCTGGAATCATATGATGTCACAGTTGTCATCCCGATACCATGACACAGTGATAGAACACACAGCTAGATAAGGGTCTGGAATCATACAATGTCACTGTTGTCATCCCGATACCATGACACAGTGATAGAACACACAGCTAGATAAGGGTCTGGAATCATATGATGTCACTGTTGTCATCCCGATACCATGACACAGTGATAGAACACACAGCTAGATAAGGGTCCGGAATATGATGTCACTGTTGTCATCCCGATACCATGACACAGTGATAGAACACACAGCTAGATAAGGGTCCGGAATCATACGATGTCACTGTTGTCATCCAGATACCATGACACAGTGATAGAACACACAGCTAGATAAGGGTCTGGAATCATATGATGTCACTGTTGTCATCCCGATACCATGACACAGAGATAGAACAAACAGCTAGATAAGGGTCCGGAATCATACGATGTCACTGTTGTCATCCCGATACCATGACACAGTTATAGAACACACAGCTAGATAAGGGTCTGGAATCATATGATGTCACTGTTGTCATCCCGATGTCACTGTTGTCATCCCGATACCATGACACAGTGATAGAACACACAGCTAGATAAGGGTCCGGAATCATATGATGTCACTGTTGTCATCCCGATACCATGACACAGTGATAGAACAAACAGCTAGATAAGGGTCCGGTATGATGTCACGGTTGTCATCCCGATACCATGACACAGTGATAGAACACACAGCTAGATAAGCAAGGCTCGAATTAGGATAAAAAAATTACATGCACAGTGTGCACCTAAATTTCTCATGTACATGCACAGCAATTTGCCTACATGCACAAAAAACAAAACAAAATCCTTCTTCGTAAATTTTTCCCGAACTCTGTAAACTTTTACGAGTTGGGCTCTCCTAATGCCAGGTATCAGCACTTATATACATGATCTTACAGCGTCCTTCAAAAGAACTATTCTAAAAAATCAAAAACATCAATATTTGGAAAAAAATCAAATGTGTTTTGCGACAAAGCCAAATATTCTGATGAATCTGACTTTGTGTTGAGATCACTCTTAAGGAGGTCATATGTATACTAAACACCATCTAAACACCATAACCATTTCTTACTATTTTTTTGTTAATTTTTCAAATCGACAAATTTACAGAAAATCAAATTATATTGGCCTCAACAAATTTCTCTGTTGTTGTTGTTGTTGCGAGATTCGTGTGTGTTTCTGCAACATCGTCGGGACTCCTCTACAGATTTAACTGCAGCCCGACTCTCACTTCCCACTTTTCCAGCAGGGTCAGTGTTTATTTGACAACAGGCTGCAGAAAAAAGCTTGACTGTTGCTGTGTTCAGATCGTTTTGAACAGTTTGCAAATGTCACACACGACGTGAAGCAGACTAAGAAATAGTGTGGAGCATCTGATGTGGAGATGCCCGAGATAAAAATACCCACGGTGGTAATTCAACGCACAGTTTGGACATTGTCTAACAAATTTTTCAAGACAATTGGCAGTCTGCCATAAGCTATATTCGTTTTGATCGATGGTCCATTTTTCAACACTTTGTTTGCAAATGCAGCTACATGCACGCTGTGCACCTGCCGATCAAAATTTACGTGCACCGTGGAAAAAATACATGCATTTGTGCATGTGTGCACTGGTAATTTCGAGCCTTGGATAAGGGTCCGACATATGATGTCACTGTTGTCATCCCGATACCATGACACAGTGATAGAACACACAGCTAGATAAGGGTTCGGTAAATGATGTCACTGTTGTCATCCCGATACCATGACACAGTGATAGAGCACACAGCTAGATAAGGGTCCGGTATATGATGTCACTGTTGTCATCCCGATACCATGACACAGTGATAGAACACACAGCTAGATAAGGGTCCGGTATATGATGTCACTGTTGGCATCCCGATACCATGACACAGTGATAGAACACACAGCTAGATAAGGGTCCGGTATATGATGTCACTGTTGTCATCCCGATACCATGACACAGTGATAGAACACACAGCTAGATAAGGGTCCGGTATATGATGTCACTGTTGGCATCCCGATACCATCACACAGTGATAGAACACACAGCTAGATAAGGGTCCGGTATATGATGTCACTGTTGTCATCCCGATACCATGACACAGTGATAGAACACACAGCTAGATAAGGGTCCGGTATATGATGTCACTGTTGGCATCCCGATACCATCACACAGTGATAGAACACACAGCTAGATAAGGGTCCGGTATATGATGTCACTGTTGTCATCCCGATACCATGACACAGTGATAGAACACACAGCTAGATAAGGGTCCGGAATCATACAATATAATTAAAGCACAATAGCTACAGCAGAACGATTTACATTGCATGTCTGATCTGTAAGGGTAGGTAATGAGTTAAAGCTGACTCACTAGGTGATGTACGTGGGAGTTCTTGGAGTGGTACGACAACTATTCAGACAGGAGGTGGGAGATCTGTAAGGGTAGGTAAGGAGTTAAAGCTGACTCACTAGGTGATGTGGGAGTTCTCCGAGTGGTAGGACGGCTATTCAGACTGGAGGTCGTACTCGTTCCTTTGTCCTCGAACACCTCCTCGGATATTGACGAGTCCTTTGTATTCGGCGACTGTTGTTGATGTGGGTGCGAGGGCTCCATGATCTTTACCAACATGTCACCCATCACAGTGAATCTTGGCTCCACGATGAATTCGATGAAACCTGAGGTCAAACAAGGTCAAGGGTCAAACATGAACATCTGGATTCCTGATCTTCCCTAATATCACATTTCTATAAACTTTTCAATGAATTTGATCAAACTTTGAATGTTAACGAACCCCAAATAAGTGAATTAAATACAAACATGAACTGCGCATTCACAGAGAATCGCTCGGCCTTGTGGAATATCATTCATAACTAGAAGTTTTGATGATTGACAAAATATTTATAAGACATTAAACTGTCAGGTAAACACATCTCTCCTTCTGTGGATGTGACGATTTTGTGGGTGATGAATGATTCGGGACTGTACTCACCAATTTGGGATTCTCCGACTAGGGTATTTTTACGGTCGCACAGCGGTGAATATGGCAGTCCCTGGCTCTGTTCCCGGTCTCCTTGTCTGAAGAACTCCTCCAGTAACCTTTCCATCCAATGTTTATGTAACGTGAGCTCTTTGGCAGGGTGACTAATATCGGCACAGTGTACCACCAAGGACAGCGCGTTTGACTTGTCAATGCTGAAATATCAATACACAATACAGTGTACCACCAAGGACAGCGCTTTTGACTTGTCAATGCTGAAATATCAATACACAATACAGTGTACCACCAAGAACAGCGCTTTTGACTTCCCGTAGCTCAAATCTCCGCATTCACATGGAGCTACACGGAATTTACACGGAACAACACGGAACTGCAAAATTTCCGTGTAAGCTGAATATATCCACACGGAGCTTCTCCGTGTTGACACGGAAGGACACGGAGTTTGTGGACTTTGATTATTTTTGACATGGATTGGACTTAGATTATTTTTCAATAATAGGATATACATTTATACAGGTCCAGGCCGTATTGGACATAGCAATGTAAGATAATGTACTACATATAAGAGAGCACAATTTCAATGGCATCAAATACAGCATTCCCCAATACAGCCAAATGCACTACATGTAAATGACATAACAAACAAATGAAAGTTCAATCAAGTTCTGTTTTAATTCAACTCTCAAGAATAGACATATTATACAAGACAAAATCTTATGAACAAAAGTTATCTTATAGTTTCTCAAGCAGAACCTCACCAAACTAACATGAACCGTAATCAGTACTTATCATTTTCACTACGTATCCAAGGCTCAAAATATATGCTCGTTTCTCACTATTGTTATACTTTTGTTCTCATTAGTTCATTAATACTTTAAGGATTATCCTTTGAAAAAATATTACCTTACCTTTCTTTGGAGTAAAAAAAAAAAAAAAAATAACTCAGTGATTTATTTTTTTGTTTATTTATTTATTTTTGGAAAGGCAAACTCTAAATAAATCAAATTAATAAAATGATTACACCAGACCTCTGTCACATGGCTTTTGCAAAAGAAACAAAGTCCTTAAGTTAAACTGGAATAAGTTAAAGGAAACAAAACTATCCACAGTTTCTAACATGATGGGACGGATATTCGGCATGTTGTTGTTGTTGTATTCAACATTTGGATTTCCATTCAAAGTCGCGGGAGGTTTAGAGTCTTGTGAAATCAGCAGCAGTTTTAAACATTGATGTAGCCCAAGTATTCAAATATTTCTTTCTTCTGAGTCTTTGCTTTCGCAGTGATACTTTTTAGACAACATAGACTTGATCAGTTTAGTTACAGAGTTCACGCAAATATGAATCCACGAAAACGAAAACTGAACCCTAGCAAAGGCCAGATGAATTGCCGATTTGCAAAAAATTCGGAATCGAAACTCCAAAAATCCGGAAGCGGACTCCAAAATTAGAAGTATCGTGACAAGTTTAATTAAGACTAATTACTGTCCTTACAAACGACAAGAATTATGTTATTCTTCAGACAGTTCAGTATTCTAAGTGAGAATTGGTAGTATTCTCATGAAAGAAAAATAATTGATCCAGAGATCCGATTTTAGGTTGAAGTCCGAGTTTTTATACATACACTTCTCGAGCCGTTTATTTTTGGCGCGTAGCATTGAGAGGTTGGGGGAAGTCGCGGGAAGAGAGAGAGAGAGAGAGAGAGAGCAGACGCTAATTCAAAACAACTAAAATGATATTCTTGTCATTGAACAACAACATGATTCGTCGGTCGGTACATCCAAAACAGACACAATAACAACAGACTCTACCATCCGCCTGAGTGATGATACTGAATGAATTTCCCCTGCAAGAATAGCGCCAAATTTCGCTGTTTCAAAAGTTGTTGGCGGGTGTTCGTTGTACTTCTGTTCAGTTCTGGTTCAACCAGTATGTCGTAAATGGATGCTTTTAATTATACACTTGGTAGTCTGACAAACGTTTGGGCAACACTCTTACTGCCATTTGATGATGACGTGTGAATCATGTGTCCGAATACCCTACCCCAAAGGCCGCTGATGTGCGTCCGACGACATTCGACAACAACAACACATCTGGTAAGATTGTTCACTGTGATGTTCCGTGGTTGTCTTTCATGTTACTCATTGAAGTTCAAAAAACAACCAAGTTTAATTAAACCTGTGACTGTGTTTGTTAAGTTGAAAAATGTAAAACCACCACCTGAACATGCTCGTTCGTTCCTGACATTTCCACAACAAATTCTGCTCAAAAGAGGACACTGTACAACTATGGCATGTGTGGCAACTTCACCAAGAAATTCAGAAAAGCAAAATTGTGATCCTTGATAAACTATTAATTTCAATAATTGTTTAATATCCAAAAGATTCATTTGTGTAAAAATTTATATCCGAAATATGGGCAAAAACGTCAAAATATTAATTTTATATTTGATTTTATTTGTTTGCATTTTATTTTCAGGTAGGCCTATATCGGTGTACTGATTGTGGAACTGATATTGGGGAATTTCGGAAGAACAGCATGAAGAGGCACACTGGACACCCCTGCCCAGGTTGGAGTTGTGACACAAGACATACTGTCGATCCATAATTTTCAAAGAAGTAGCACTGTGCTGGAATTTACTGGAAAAAAACACGTTCACAAGGCATGGATCAATCCTTTCAGTGAACCGAGTGTTGACGAAATATTATTGGATGCCTAGGTGAAATTTTTTTTTATAAAATCGTGACATGGTTATGTCACTGAACATGCTAAAGTGTGTTAACTATTCACAATTTAAAGAAATTGATAGTCTTCCCAGATCATGAGAGAGTTTGCTCCTATTATGCATTGGAGTTTCATATATCTAATTAAATATATTGCCAGGGCCAGACAGTGCAATAAACTTTGAAAAGCCCCACACCTCCTAAGTATTTACATACCGTCTCTTGTTTAGGACTCTGGATAACAGGTAGGAAAATATACAATACCATGCTGAGTCGATTATGCCACTCAAGTTTATAATAGTGATATTTCAACCTTTAAAATACCAAATTAAATATAATTCATATCACCTTCTTGTCTTGTTCTTCATATTCAAAACATAACAAATTAACTTGTGTTTGTGATTATATGTGAGCTATCTGAGGAGCTGTGCCAGTGCATCACCCCAATATCTTCTTTCCATTCGTCCTCGTAAACCAGGCACCCAGGACTCGTGAGAGATGTTATTATACTTGGTTGGGTTACAAACTTAAATATTTGCACATTTTTTGTGATTTTCGGATGTCAATCACATATGTACATGCAATATTGCAGCAACATGCTTGACTGGAATGCTGCTGCAATTTTAGCTTGTGGCGACTTGTTGCAGCAATATTGCCGCTATTGCAGCAACCTAATTTGCATAGGAAAAGATATTGCTGCAATATTGCTGCAACTAGTCACCAGAAGGCTTGTATTTTAATAAGGGCTGTGCAATATGCATAATTCTGTCATTTTTCAGTTTCCGTGTTCCACACGGAGATATTCCGTGTTCCACACAGAGATATTCCGTGTGACTCCGCATCATTCGGAGTTTTCTCCGTGTCAATATGCATATTTCAGTCATTTCTCAGTTTCCGTGTTCCTCCGCGTTCCTCCGTGTCATGCGGAGTTTTCTACACGTAGATTCCGTGTTGAATCGTCCCAATACTCCGCATGATTCCGCGTGGCCAATGCGGAGCCATGCGGAAATCAACTACACGGAGTTTACGCGTAGTTACGCGTAGATTCCGTGTGTCACGCGGAGATCTGATCTACGGGTTGTCAATGCTGAAATATCAATACACAATACAGTGTACCACCAAGGACAGCGCTTTAGATTTGTCAATACACACATGTACATGTTTGTACTACCAATACAGTGGTGCCACCACTGGTCCGAGTCAGAATTTGTTTCAGAGATAACTTTTTTTGCAAAAATGAATACAGATAACAAGTTCCAGAGCAATCACAAATTCATATACATCTGCCATATTGATAGTTCAACAATATGCTGACTAAATATAATTTGTAAGACTGCTTGGTCCCTGTTTAGACTGAACTGATTCACAAAGCTCATCTTAGGGCAGGCGTATATAAATGGTATAAACCAGAGATAATACTTACTTTTCTGGCATACTGAGGAGGTTTCTCATGTTTTTGATTTGTTGGAGGTGATAAGACATGTTTGTAGCTGGGACCATGTCTATGACCAGGGCCCGGAACTCTCTGTGGTGAAATAAAACGATAGTTAGCACAAGAGTACAGAGGCTAACAGATTTGGGAGAAAAGGGCATCCAAAGTGACGTGACAGGGCTTACTTTTTCCCACAGAATCCGATTCTCGTCCGCATTCCCGCAAAATAACGTGACACATGCACACACATAAACAGAGATTCTACATTCCCTGAACGAGGTCCGGTGGGGGATAAAAGAACTTATTTCTTCAGCAGTTCCCACTTTCACAGGTCATTTGAAGGCTAATAATAATACATGTAGCTGCAAATGCAAGCAAGGGATATAAATCAGCAATGGTAAAACTTGACTTAAAGAATGGATTTTTTTTCTTGATTTGAACAGGCAAAATGTGGAAATATCACATTTCAAAGCTGTGGATTAATAATCCATGGTTCTATTTCACTCTAGCCATATACGAACATGAAATATGCACAATTCAAACATTGGCACTAAGTCAATATGGCCGTCCTGAAATAAAACTCTTCTGTAGTAAAAATGCGTGATGTCAAATGTACTGGGGCTATGCAATGAGCCATTGGCAATGATGGATTATTTCAGGATTCACAGACATACATGTACATGTACTGGTGTTGAGTTTTGGCCAATGCAAACTTCAGGGCAATAATATCTTCAAAATGGTTGTTATTCATAAAAAGGTTCTAAGTCATTACAATAACCATTTTCCATTCTCGATGTTTTTTTGTAGTAATTACTTATGTTAAACCCCTGTTCATCATCTAACATTGGCATGAAGTCAAATGGGCAATGACGTCATTTTGTGATTTCAATCTCAGGACTGCCGTACCGGTATTCACAATAGTGTCCAGGTGTTGACATACATACCTGTATTCCTCCCTGCTCAGATTTAACAAGATGTTGTACTCATCTTCCTTGAGTAACTTGAAACATGCGCTTATATAATGGTTCTCTAACACTGCCTTGTCATTGTATAGGAGAGCTAGCTCAGAACTGTAAAGGAAGAGGTAAACACATTTTTAGGAGATTTGAGAATCAATTACATGTACATGTAATTAGAAGTCATCAATCTTAATAAATTAATATCCTATCAATGCTCCCCAATCGTATATATGTCGCTATGTATGATCTTACTGATTTCAATTGGATTTGGCGTTCAGAGCACCAGCTCATGAATATTTAATAGTCTTATGACATCAAGGCCGCATGTTAACTACTCTACTTGCAAATGTGGAGGGGGATAGGGTTAGATATCCGCTTTAACCCAAGGTTTATGCCAAGGACCAGTCCATATTTCAATCCAGCTTTATGATGCCAATCTGGCGGGAGAGCAGCAACATCAGGGGATACATGTACTCCGACAGCATGTCGCCTGGTTCGGCTGAGCCAACGAAAAAGCTCCTAGCATTATGTTTCCTTCAAAGCACTATGAAGAGTTCTCGGGATTGGTCAACACACGCGATAGCGCAAACCGTTTAGACCCCACAGGTGACGTATCCAAACAGGGGAGCAGTTAAGATTTAATTTTAATTCAGGCATAGGAATTGCTACCACTGGAAATTAACTTCAAAAAGTCTGAAATTTTCTGCCCCCTACCAGGAATATGGCATTTTTGGGCATTTCGGACAGAACTGACAGCTTTTTATTTTTCAAAATTTTAATGAAGGAAAATTCCCATGCCTGTTAATACATTGAGAAGTCATATGCTTGATTCCAGCAAAGTTATCTCCCTTGAGCTGAACCAGAAACAAGTGTGAAAGATAAACTGATTTGCAGGTGCCATGTGTATGGGACATATACTAAGTACCATCTGAGGTCGATGATTCTACAGGATTACAGTAGAAACTGCAGTGCTTTGTGGGATATCGTCAGCATTGAACAACTGGATTGGTCAATTCAAATTTTTGAAAAATTCCAGTATTCTCATTGGCTAGTGGTGAGAACCGATTGAAGAAAACATCCAACCAATCAGAGTATTGTACTTTCAAGGAAATCAAGGAAGAAATCTGTATACATGTACATGTATGTATGAATCTACTCACCTCGTCTGAATGTGGAAGTTATTTGTGGTGCCCGTGTGTTCATAGTCATGGATGAGCGCCGCTATCAATGTGGCAAACACCTCCAAGTCTGTCAACCATTGCTGCAAGGAACAAGAGAATATCTCATATGAGTATCCAGGTATTCTCTGTATATAATGCCAACCATTTACATCCACAGGGCATGAGTACTTTTGTGAACAGGTTAATTTTTTTTCATTTTTCTGGAAGACTTAGTTTGAGAGATTAAACAAGGTATCCACACTCCTTAATCCACCCCGCTTAGTTTGTCTACGGTAAGCCCTCTAATAATTCAATCACAGGAAGTGAAATTTCACACCATAAAATCTGGGGTGATCAAATTTATTAGAGCGGGAAGTTGATAAAATTGTCCTAAATCATTCAGGTAATCCATTACTTCTTTGTAATTTCAATAATTTGGGAGGGTGATCAGATTTATTATAACAGCCGATTGAATTTCGTTCTCAAAATTTGGGGGCGATTGAATTTTGATAGGGTCATTGAATGATTAGAGCAATTACCGTATCCATAATTAAGGGAAAATGGACTTTTTTTATGATGGAATTCACTCATTTCAACATAGAAATCAAGATGATGAATATGAAGATCTATAAATACATTTACAATACAAATTAAAGTTAAGACTTTGACCCTTACCCCAGCTTTACACCCAGTTGGACTAACTTACCTTTAGTTTACTCCCAGTTGGTCAAACTTACCCCTAATTTACTCTGTGTGAGAACACAGCCTGAGTGCACAGTCTTCCCTGTATAAGAGGTTGTGGTACGGGTTTTGGTATTTCCTGTATCCCTGCTCTAAATGTATCAAAAACTGTCCAATGTACTTGTGTTGATCTGAAAATCGACAAAAAAGCACATAATTCATACTAAAATTAAACTAAGACACTGGTGCTGACAACTTGCATGATTCCTTCCCAATCTTTTAATAAATGAGTGAGTGAGTGAGTGAGTGAATAGAATTTAACGTCGCTTTCAACAATATTTCAGCTATATCACGACGAACCAACTAAGCACCACCCAGCCCAGTTGCTTTTAATAAATGAACAATTTAAGGAACTTAACATGTGATATCTAAAAATTATATCAGGTACTAGACTTTTGATTGGTTAATTTTAAGAAGAACTTGAGAAAGTTGACTGGTCTATGGACCAAAGTGACATACATGTAAGTTCCAGTAATCTAAAACATCACACTTTTTTCAAAAACATCACATTGCACTTCAGCATCTGCCAGGTAATTTGTTACCTCCCCTGATTGTGACATCTGAGTTGTCTCCCTTGATGTTGAGCAGGAAAAACAAACACATGGACTATAAAATACAGAATAATTACCAGATATCTGATATTTTACAAAGTTCTCCAATTGTTTCTTTTTCTCTGAAATTTCATCGGAATCGGCAATATATACAGGTCGTGCAATGCCTACCTTGAATTTTGTGATCAAGTCATACTTCTGTAACAATTCATAACCAACAAACTTGATAGCGTGGCCGTCTCCTGCCTCTTCCACTGAGAACACATTGAATGACCAATCGTCAAGATTCTGAAAAAAAGAAAAATAATAAATAAATGAAAATACGAACAATAATAAACAAATGGTATGAAACAAAAAATATCGTCACATGAACTGAAATATTTTGTTTTCCATACCTATGCAACATTACAAAACACAAATGCAAAATTTATATTTTGTATCCTTAGTGTGTTCAGGCTACACTTGATAGGAGAATGGTAGAAATCATTAAAAGGGTGATTTAACGTCACATAAGTAACATATGTGACAGTGACCTCGAAGTTTACTCACTCATTCAGACAAGAAAAACACAATACAGGTAAAACCTCGTAAGCATATTCAGCTAGTATCCTACCTTCCATATGGGACATTGCACAACTCCTATCGATCACTTTATTAGTTCACAAAGCTTGATTTGTACTCTGTCTCGTAATTTATTCAGAAAGTTACAGTACAAATCAAGTTCTGTGAACTAATAAAGTGAATGATAGGAGTTGTAACATATCCCATGAATAATGTAGGATATACTTGAGGTTATAGTTGTATGGTGTGTTTCTGTCTGAATGAGCAAACTGAGAAGTAACTGTCACAAATGTTACTTACATGACGTGAAATCGCCCAAAACATTTCAACCCCTGCTATAGTATAGTGCTTTAGCAGGGCAGCACTGAAGTAAAAGTGGAATTGCGACGGCTCTGTCACCGTGATTTGACTGAGAATTGTTCAAGCGATGTTAAATCAAATTCATTGATTCTTTGGACTGGAGAGAAAAGGAGTGAGTGAATGAATATGATTTAACGTCGCTTTCAACTATATTCAGTTATATCACGACGTTGGGTCCTATTCCTTTTCACACCCGGGAATCACACAGGCGGGGTCCTATTCCTTTTCACACCCGGGATCCCCACAGGTGCCTCAGTAAGTCGCCTCTTACGACAAGCTCTCTGAGGAGCTGAGGCTTCTTCTTACCAACGATATTCCAGGTCAATCCCCGGAAGGGCCTGGAGAGAAAAGATCAATAAATATAAGTAGATCTCACCTTTAATGAGAGGAGAACGTTTGGAGGCACATGAAGACCTACTGAACTAGACATTCTCCTATATATAAGTAGATCTCACCTTCAATGAGAGGAGAACGTTTGGAGGCACATGAAGACCTACTGAACTAGACATTCTCCTAGATATAAGTAGATCTCACCTTTAATGAGAGGAGAACGTTTGGAGGCACATGAAGACCTACTGAACTAGACATTCTCCTATATATAAGTAGATCTCACCTTTAATGAGAGGAGAACGTTTGGAGGCACATGAAGACCTACTGAACTAGACATTCTCCTATATATAAGTAGATCTCACCTTTAATGAGAGGAGAACGTTTGGAGGCACATGAAGACCTACTGAACTAGACATTCTCCTAGATATAAGTAGATCTCACCTTTAATGAGAGGAGAACGTTTGGAGGCACATGAAGACCTACTGAACTAGACATTCTCCTATATATAAGTAGGTCTCACCTTCAATGAGAGGAGAACGTTTGGAGGCACATGAAGACCTACTGAACTAGACATTCTCCTATATATAAGTAGATCTCACCTTTAATGAGAGGAGAACGTTTGGAGGCACATGAAGACCTACTGAACTAGACATTCTCCTAGATATAAGTAGATCTCACCTTTAATGAGAGGAGAACGTTTGGAGGCACATGAAGACCTACTGAACTAGACATTCTCCTAGATATAAGTACATCTCACCTTTAATGAGAGGAGAACGTTTGGAGGCACATGAAGACCTACTGAACTAGACATTCTCCTAGATATAAGTAGATCTCACCTTTAATGAGAGGAGAACGTTTGGAGGCACATGAAGACCTGCTGAACTAGACATTCTCCTATATATAAGTAGATCTCACCTTTAATGAGAGGAGAACGTTTGGAGGCACATGAAGACCTGCTGAACTAGACATTCTCCTAGATATAAGTAGATCTCACTTTGCTGAGAGGAGAACGTTTGGAGGCACATGAAGACCTACTAGACTAGACATTCTCCTAGATATAGAAGTAGATCTCACCTTTAATGGCGGAAGGGGAGAACGTTTGGAGGCACATAGGAAGACCTACTGAACTAGACATTCTCTAGATATAAGTAGATCTCACCTTTAATGAGAGGAGAACGTTTGGAGGCACATGAAGACCTACTGAACTAGACATTCTCCTAGATATAAGTAGATCTCACCTTTAATGAGAGGAGAACGTTTGGAGGCACATGAAGACCTGCTGAACTAGACATTCTCCTAGATATAAGTAGATCTCACCTTTAATGAGAGGAGAACGTTTGGAGGCACATGAAGACCTACTGAACTAGACATTCTCCTAGATATAAGTAGATCTCACCTTTAATGAGAGGAGAACATTTGGAGGCACATGAAGACCTACTGAACTAGACATTCTCCTAGATATAAGTAGATCTCACCTTTAATGAGAGGAGAACGTTTGGAGGCACATGAAGACCTACTGAACTAGACATTCTCCTAGATATAAGTAGATCTCACCTTTAATGAGAGGAGAACGTTTGGAGGCACATGAAGACCTACTGAACTAGACATTCTCCTAGATATAAGTAGATCTCACCTTTAATGAGAGGAGAACGTTTGGAGGCACATGAAGACCTACTGAACTAGACATTCTCCTAGATATAAGTAGATCTCACCTTTAATGAGAGGAGAACGTTTGGAGGCACATGAAGACCTACTGAACTAGACATTCTCCTAGATATAAGTAGATCTCACCTTTAATGAGAGGAGAACGTTTGGAGGCACATGAAGACCTACTGAACTAGACATTCTCCTAGATATAAGTAGATCTCACCTTTAATGAGAGGAGAACGTTTGGAGGCACATGAAGACCTACTGAACTAGACATTCTCCTAGATATAAGTAGATCTCACCTTTAATGAGAGGAGAACGTTTGGAGGCACATGAAGACCTACTGAACTAGACATTCTCCTATATATAAGTAGATCTCACCTTTAATGAGAGGAGAACGTTTGGAGGCACATGAAGACCTACTGAACTAGACATTCTCCTAGATATAAGTAGATCTCACCTTTATGAGAGGAGAACGTTTGGAGGCACATGAAGACCTACTGAACTAGACATTCTCCTAGATATAAGTAGATCTCACCTTTAATGAGAGGAGAACGTTTGGAGGCACACGAAGACCTACTGAACTAGACATTCTCCTAGATATAAGTAGATCTCACCTTTAATGAGAGGAGAACGTTTGGAGGCACATGAAGACCTACTGAACTAGACATTCTCCTAGATATTCTGAAAATTAAACAGAATCACAACTTTACTCAGCATGCTCAGTGTAACATGAAATTATATTATTAACAAGCGTTCTGAGAACCCCAACATCTCGCCTTGCGGGGTCATCCGCCAAAGGTGCAGCAGTAATGAAACCATACATGTAGAGCAAACAATAAGGTCTGGAATAGGTGATGTGGTACAGACAATAATGTCTGGAATAGATTATCTGGTACAGACAATAACATCAGTCCCATGAAGGATTACTGGCAAAAGTTAATCCCATGTAGGATGGATAGGTCGGATTACTGGTACATAGTTCAGTCCCATGTGAGATTACTGCTGGATAGGCCAGTCCTGTGTAGGATTACCACTGAGTGGACCAGTCCCATGTTATTACTGATGGATAGTCACCTGTGGGATTACTGCCCAGTCCCAAGTGGGATTACTGCTGGATAGTCCAGTCCCAAGTGGGATTACTGCTGGATAGGCCAGTCCTGTCTGGGATTACTGCTGGATAGATGAGTCTCGTATGGGATTAATGCTGGATAGGACAGTCCCGTGTGGGATTACTGCTGCATAGGCAGTCCCGTGTGGGATTACTGCTGCATACGGCAATCCTGTGTAGGATTATGGCTGAGGAGGCCAGTCCCGTGTGGGATTGCTGCTGGATAGGCTAAACCTGTGTGGGATTACTGCTGCAAATTGCAATCCAGTGTCATATTACATCTGGATAGGTCAGTCCCATGAGAGATTACTGCTGCATAAGCCAGTCCTGTGTGAAATTACTGCTGGATAGGCCAGTCCCATGTTGGATTACTTCAGGATAGGCCAGTCCATTCTGGGATTACTGCTGGATATGTCAGTCCTGTGTGGCATTACTGCTGGATAGGCCAGTGCCATTGGGATTACTGCTGGATAGGTCAGTCCTGTGTGAGATTACTGCTGAATAGGCCAGTCCCAAATTGGATTACTGCTGGATAGACCAGTTCGGTCTGGGATTACTGCTGGATAGTTGATTTCCGTTTGGGATTACAGCTGGATAGGTCAGTCCCGTATGGCAATACTGCTGGATAGGCTAATGCCATTTGGGATTACTGCTGGATAGGTCAGTCCCGTGTGGGATTACTGCGGGAGAGCTGTGACCTAGGAAAACATGAAACATGTCCACCAAGTTTTATAATCATCCCACGAAAGGTTCAACAAACTTTCCATGTACAGATCTACCTGTAAATTTTTGCCCAACAAAAACCTTATCAATGGAAAGATACAAAGTCTAAACTGCAATAATTAGGAAAAAATTTCATATTTAATGTCATATTTCTTAAATAGCACATGCACATCTTTGAATCACATTGAACTTGGGTAGCAAGTGTCAAACTCATCCAATGAAAGCTGACAGCTTCAGAAAACTTTCCGTGTACATGTATGTACATGTGCATTATTATTGGCAGATTAAGACAAAACCCTCAAAATTTGAACAAAAATTAATATTTCATCTCCTAAATATCACAGGTACATCTTTTAATCATAAGAAACATGTGTACCAAGTTTCATAATCATTCAATGACAGCTGACAACTGCAGCAAACTGTGGTGTACAGATGTACATGTGCACTTCAGCTAAACGCAAAACTCAATCAGTTGCCATAATTTGGAGAAAAATTAATATTTCATCTCAAAAATAGCACAAGTAAATCCTCCAATCATAAGAAACATTTGTACCAAGTTTCGTAATCATCCAATGAGAGCTGACAACTGCAGCAAACTTATCATGTACATGTATATGTATACATGTAGAGGCCTACATGTACAATTTACCTAAACAGAAAACTCTTCATTTGCCATAATTTGGAGAAAAATTAATATTTCTTGTCAAAAATAGCACAGGTACATCCTCTAATCATAAGAAACATGTGTACCAAGTTTCATAATCATCCAATGACAGCTGACAACTGGAGCAAAGTTACCATGTAGATGTATATGTATACATGTAGAGGCCTACATGTACAATTTACCTAAACAGAAAACTCTTCATTTGCCATAATTTTGAGAAAATTAATATTTCTTCTCAAAAATAGCACAGGTACATCCTCTTATCATAAGAAACATGTGTACCAAGTTTCATAATCATCCAATGACAGCTGACAACTGGAGCAAACTTACCATGGACATGTATATGTATACATGTAGAGGCCTACATGTACAATACCTAAACAGAAAACTCTTCATTTGCCATAATTTGGAGAAAAATTTATATTTCTTGTCAAAAATAGCACAGGTACATCCTCTTATCTTAAGAAACATGTGTACCAAGTTTCATAATCATCCAATGACAGCTGACAACTGGAGCAAAGTTACCATGTAGATGTATATGTATACATGTAGAGGCCTACATGTACAATTTACCTAAACAGAAAACTCTTCATTTGCCATAATTTTGAGAAAAATTAATATTTCTTCTCAAAAATAGCACAGGTACATCCTCTTATCATAAGAAACATGTGTACCAAGTTTCATAATCATCCAATGACAGCTGACAACTGCAAGAAACTTTCCAAGTACAGATGTACATGTGCACTTCAGCTAAACGCAAAACTCATTCATAGGGATTTTAACATTAGAGTACCCCAGGGGTAGTACCCCCAGGTGGCATACCCACCCCCCATATTTTTTATATATATTTTTTCTAATTTTTCTAGATTTTTTTTTAACTTGCTAAACCAAAAACCCATTCATTTCCAGGCAGGGGACACCGACGACGACATCCTCTTTCCCCCTCTCACAATACCTCACCTTTACTTCGTAAGGCGAGATAAAAATTAAAATTATTTTTGTAAAATGTTATTTTACTTTGATAATGATAATATAATGGACATATTTATGGATAAAAGTCTAAACCATAAATTCTTTACATGTATCATACAATCTGTTTTCAGATTTGTTCTATTTGGCAAATGTCTAATCAAATTCAATTGTAGCAATCAAACTCTAAAAACATTTTATCTTTATTAAACAAAAGTTTCACATTTCAGAATGTTAATTGTGTACATGAATAACAAAATCTTAAATGCATGAAAACAAATACATTTATCGGATAAAATGACTTCAGAAACTTTTGCCCAATGCATTTTCAATTTCAATGTGAAAATGAGAACAGTTACATCCCTTTGGAGTTATTCCCCTTACCTGTCTACCATAATTATGCCTGCCCTAATTGCATGTGCCACACTCCTAAATCGTGGCTTTTCCTCTCCCCGCCGCTTTACGTTGCTCATGGAGCGCGTAAACGTCAACGCTAACCAATCCCGCACTTCGCTCGGAACTGCATCAGGTTCGACTTTAGCTCATCATCCTCATCACACAAACGTCTAGTACGGTGAAATGATAAAACAGTTGGACATGATAATAAGTCGTAGAGATTAAAATTGACTCAAATATAAGTGCTCCCATTATTAAAGTACCAAATGAGTTTATTTATCCTGAATTGAAGCATCAAATACAAACATTTAGGTATGTCACAATTTTAAGATTTCCCAAATTTTGGTGAACAGAATGAAATCTGGTGGATCAATCCTCCAAATAATAATAAAAGGAGTATTTTCAAGTTCTGTGTTCTTATTCCTCAAATTACATTGCACTTTCTTAACAAAAGTATATTCACACATAAAATTTCTTCAGCACAATTAAGTTTCATCACTCTAAATTATACTGTGAAGACTAAAATGTAAATTAAGTCCAACAGGGGTGATCCCTTCTCAAGATGGTTGACATGAAATTACAATGTAAGCAGGTTAGGGGAATCCCACTCTCTAAAATGGAGGTAAAAAAGGTCATTTTCGCTCAATAAATCCGTTCACATAATGAATTCAGCAAAATCCTCTTGAGTTGCACACAGACATATCTATCCGCATTGAATGGTAGTAAAAAAGTAAATTGTCATCTATCTAATTTGCTTAATAATAGGCCAAACATCCTTCACGCTGTTTAAACATTGGCTGGTTCTTCACATGGCAAATTAATTTTATGACATGGAACAATACATAAATCAATGCGCCTGAAATTTTGATGCATGTGTAAGAAGGAATGAAAAGTTATTGAGCAAAAACGACCTTTTTTACCTCCATTTTAGAGAGCGAGATCGCCCTAACCTGGTAAGTGTGCAGTGATGATTGAAGTTATCTTGCTTGGGATAGGGGACGCACTGTGACATAACCCGTTATCTTGCTTGGGATAGGTGGTGCACTGTGACATAACCAGTTATCTTGTTTGGGATAGGTGACGTACTGTGACATAACCAGTTATCTTGTTTGGGATAGGTGGTGCACTGTGACATAACCAGTTATCTTGTTTGGGATAGGTGAACACTGTGACATAACCAGTTATCTTGTTTGGGATAGGTGAACACTGTGGGGCCATTTCAAGTCATGTAAGTAACATTTGTGACAGTTACTTTGAAGTTTGCTCACTCAGACATATATGAAGATGACATAACCAGTTATCTTGCTTGGGATAGGTGCTGCACTGTGACATAACCAGGGTGAACACGGTCACATAACCAGTTATCTTGTTTGGGATAGGTGACGTACTGTGACATAACCAGTTTTCTTGTTTGGGATAGGTGAAAACTGTGACACAACCAGTTATCTTGTTTGGGATAGGTGACGTACTGTGACATAACCAGTTATCTTGCTTGGGATAGGTGAACACTGTGACATAACCAGTTATCTTGTTTGGGATAGGTGAACACTGTGACATAACCAGTTATCTTGTTTGGGATAGGTGACGTACTGTGACATAACCAGTTATCTTGTTTGGGATAGGTGAACACTGTGACATAACCAGTTATCTTGCTTGGGATAGGTGGTGCACTGTGACATAACCAGTTATCTTGTTTGGGATAGGTGAACACTGTGACATAACCAGTTATCTTGTTTGGGATAGGTGACGTACTGTGACATAACCAGTTATCTTGTTTGGGATAGGTGAACACTGTGACATAACCAGTTATCTTGCTTGGGATAGGTGGCGCACTGTGACATAACCTGTTATCTTGTTTGGGATAGGTGAACACTGTGACATAACCAGTTATCTTGTTTGGGATAGGTGACGCACTGTGACATAACCAGTGCAGCAGACAAGGAGAAAAAAGTTTCAATTTTAGCATTTTTCTTTACTTTGTTGATAAACAATTTGGAAATATAATTTCTTTGAAAACCAAGGTAAATGTCTTGCATGACTAGATACAATTCGTACAAACCCTGACAATGTTATTGTACGCGTGATTTTCAAGATTGATAAATATTACATTTCACGAGGAATCCATTATTTCTTTGTGTTACTGCCTTGAGATTTCATGGGGTCATTCAGTGCAATTGCTGATGGTATATTTGTCTTCTAATTAAAATTCTGGTGGTTCGAGATCCTTTTTTCCACTAGTGAACGAGTGAATATGATTTAATGTCACTTACAATAATATTTGAGTTATATTATGATGATATCTGGGGCCTATTTTTTTATTCCTCTTTACACTTGAAAACTTTGTGATTGCCCTCTTACCACACATGTATGCCATATGGGGCAGCTAAATTGATTTAACTTTTATAAAGGTAGAAATATTCAGTTTATATCATAAATTAATGTATGTAATGTCATCATGGTTGATAAATTTGAGTTTTATACTTAATAAGTTGAGAATATGTTCAGTTTAAAATATTCAGCTTTCAAATTTTTGTGCCACCTGGGGTAAGAAGTGGCTTGTATGAATCCCTGAAACTTACTGATGAAGAGTAAAGGGCTTGTTGACTCAAGTTACCTCCCCCTTGACCGTTCTTGTACATGGTTCGGAGAGAGTAGTCAACCAAAACGGGATGGCAGCACAGGGTAAACGTTGCTGTAAAAGCCTGACCGGTTTCGAACTGTGGGTTCTCATCAGAGGCTGAAGAAAAGGGTCAAAACACAGCTATACAGGCCTCACATTTAAGGAGTGCTGATGGTAACCTCTCAACAGGTTACCATGAAATCTACACTGGTAACCTATGGCAACCTATTGCATAATTATTAACCTACTGTCATATTATTAGTCAAAATTATGGGGACCTGAAAATAGGCTACCACTATTTTTCATATGGCAACCTCCAGGCAACCTGAAAACAGGTCACCACCTTAAATTGAGGCCTGCTACATGTATATATGCCGGAAAGGTTGGCCGTTGTGGTCAAGGGTTGACTGTTGGTTGGCCGTTGTAAACGAATGGTTGGCCGTTGGGTCGGCTGGTTGTTGGGTTGGTCGTCGGGTTGACCGATAGGTCGGCGGGTTGGCCGCTAAGGTGTAACGTGGACCGTAAAGGTCGGCAAGTTGGCCGGTATGGAAGGGGATTGGCCGCTAGGCCAAAGCTCAATGGGGAGATTGGCGGGAGACCCTATAGAAAAAAGGCAATTGATAATTTATGCAAGAAGAAAGTGTTTACTTCGGACACTCTTTAAGACATTAATTCATCCAAAAACGAATCCCAATACCTGGGGATAAAAGTATGTATCCTCGTCCAAAGTCCATATCAATGTCGCAAAGGGACATTGCATCTCCGATGATGGTGCTGATGGTGTTTCCAGATGGAGGAGCAAGGCGGTCTATGTTCATTGTTGGAGCCGCTGGGGGCTTCCATGATGGATGTGTGTGGTACTTGGAAAGACCAGGCATCTGTGGTTTTCACAGCTTGACTGTGTGACGTCCAGTGGTGCCGAGGTTGAAGGGTTATTAGGCTGGTTGGTCCTGTTGGTGGAGGTAGTGGTGGAGGTAGTGGTGGACGGCGTATTGAATTTGCAAACAGCCGTATGTCTATTAAAGTTACGTTTCCGTTTGTAGACCTTGCCACATCTGCATGTAGTAAGACAAATCCGGATCTCCGGTGTGTAATTCGGATGTGCCGACTGATGGCAGTTTTGTCCGAGTAGGATTTGTTGCAAAATTTGCAGTGGCGTTTCATCCGGACTCCAGTTGTGTAACGTGGAAGACTGGCGAAGAAGCGTCGTTAGGTCTGACGCCATAAAGAGTGTGGACTGCTAACATTTGGTGACGTTGGTAGCACAATAGATGGTTATGGCGTAGCGACGTCCAGTGTGGCGTCAGCAAAGGGCTCAATAAAGTGGTCGAGCAGCGCGACGTCACAAGGGGTGACGTCGCGGCCTGGAGAGTAACGTCACGGCCTGGAGAGTAAGTACCCTCACTGTTAGGCCCAGAAAAGGAGAGACACACAGCGGGGAGTGTACAATAGAGTAGAGAGAGGAAATAACGATGTGTGTCTATTCCTTTTCATTCAGGCCTACTGGAGCTTTTGTGTGCAGCTGGTAAATCCAGTAGACTTCACGTTGCCGGCGCAAAGTAGTGCTGGAGTCTAATGACGGATCTGTCTTCAGTACTTCAGTAATCTGGTAACTGATGTTGTTGACAGAGTGTCTCTGAGACCGCGTTTAGTTTCTCCAACATATTGTTTGGAGCCCTTGGTGCATGTAATGAGGTAGATCACATTGTGGGTACAGCAGTTGGCCATGAGGTTGGCTCGATAGCGTAGGCCAGTGTGGCTGCTCGCGAAACAGCGTGTTTTGATCAGTTTGGGGCAAAAGGCGCAATTTCGATATGTGCAGGGGGTTATTAAGTTAGCGTCACTCATCCCGCTAATTCCCATCCGAATCGTGGGGTAGGAGATCTTGGCTCTAATGAGTGTGTCTTTCAGGTTGTTGTTGCGACGAAAAGCAAGGAGAGGGGGCTCTCCAAACATGTTCCTGCAGGCTTCAGAGGCCTGCAGGATAGGCAATTCCTTCCGAATGTATTGGTGGATACGATAGGCGTACTGGCTGTACGGAAGGATCAGGGGTATGCGGTTGGCATTAGTGGTGGTAGTAGGCTTCAGGCGTAACAGTGAGTGTCTGTCTTGCGCGAGAGCCCGATAGCGATTCTCTTGGAGAACATTCACAGGGTAACCACGAACGGAGTAGAAACAGATCATGGCTTCTGCATGTTTGAGAAAGTCAGGTGTGTCCGAACAGATTCTTCGTATGCGAAGGAATTGTCCGTAAGGTCCAGACTTCTTGCAGTTGGAAGGGTGGTCACTTGTGTAGTGAAGGTAGCTATGTGTGTCAGTTGACTTCGTGTAGAGGTCAAATTTAATCCGATGGTATATGGGATAAAAAATGACACGCGTATCCAAGAAACAGACAGATTCACGAGAGTAATCCGCTGTGAACTTGATGGTTGGACGTGCATGGTTCATGTAGTTAATGAACTGAAGTGGTGATTGTTCGCTGTGTGGCCAAATCATAAAGATGTCGTCGATAAACCTGAGGTAGGCCAGAGGTTGTTGTGGTGCGAGAGGAAGTAGTCTGTTTTCCAATTCTCCAATGAAGAGATTGGCGTAAGACGGGGCTACTCGCGTGCCCATGGCGGTTCTGCCCATTGAAACTAAAGTTGTTACAATGTAAGACCAGTTTGAGAAGTGAGAGCAAACCAGGGTATGATATTTTGGAAGGTGGACGATGTCTAGTGAGACATTTTGTACAGTTCAGTTTGTTCTACATGCTGCAAAAAAGAAAATTTATGCGGAGTTAACTACTAATTTTTGACATGCTCTAAAGTAGACTACTAATTAAAATGGACAGACTTTAGAAGCTAGGAGCACTGCAAATGATGCTAAGAACACTGCAGAACACTGTGCAGTTAATGCTAGGAGCACTGCAGTTAGTGTTAGAGACACTGCAGTTGAGTTCAGCAGTAGGAACACCACAGTTAATACTGGAGTGCTGCAGTTGAGGCTAGGAACATCAGAGTTAATGCTACATGTAGGGCTATTGCAGTTAATGCTAGAAAATTTACTTTAAGAGTACTGCAGTTACAAGTAGGGTTAGGAACACTGCAATGTACATGTAGTTAAAGCTAGAAGTACTGCAGTTAGTGCTAAGGCAATCTAGTTAAAGCTAGGAGTACTGCAGTTAGTGCTAAGGCAATCTAGTTAAAGCTAGGAGTACTGCAGTTAGTGCTAAGGCAATCTAGTTAAAGCTATAAGTACTGCAGTTAGTGCTAGGGCAATCTAGTTAAAGCTAGGAGGACTGCAGTTAGTGCTGAGGCAATGTAGTTAAAGCTAGGAGAACTGCAGTTAGTGCTAGGGCAATGTAGTTAAAGCTAAGAGTACTGCAGTTAGTGCTACTAGGGCAATGTAGTTAATGCTAGGAGTACTGCAGTTAGTGCTAGGGCAATGTAGTTAATGCTAGGAGTAATGCAGTTAGTGTTAGGCCAAGGGGCAATGTAGTTAAAACTAGGAGTACTGCAGTTAGTGCTAGGGCAATGTAGTTAATGCTAGGAGTACTGCAGTTTAGTGTTAGGGGCAATGTAGTTAAAACAAGGAGTACTGTAGTTAGTACTAGGAGCAATGTAATTAAAGCTAGGAGTACTGCAGTTAGTGCCCGCAGTTAGTGCTAGGGCAATGTAGTTAATGCTAGGAGTACTGCAGTTAGTGCTAAGGCAATATAGTTGAAGCTAGGAGTACTGCAGTTAGTGCTAGGGCAATGTAGTTAAGGCTAGGAGTACTGCAGTTAGTGCTAGGGCAATGTAGTTAAAGTTAGGAGTATTACAGTTAGTGCTAGGGCAATGTAGTTAAAGCTAGGAGTACTACAGTTAGTGCTAGGGCAATATACATGCAGTTAAAGCTAGGAGCACTGCAGTTAGTGCTAGGGCAATGTAGTTAAAGCTAGGAGCACTGCAGTTAGTGGTAGGGCAATGTAGTTAATGCTAGGACTACTGTAGTTAGTACTAGGAGCAATGTAGTTAATGCTAGGAGTACTGCAGTTAGTGCAAGGGCAATGTACAGGTAGAAAAAGGAGTATCGTAATAGGTAACACTGCAGTTAGTGTCACATGTAGATTTACTGAATAGTTCAAGGAGCACAGCAAAGTGCTAAGAACGTTGTAGTCAATACTAGAAGCACTGTGCAGTTGATGCTAGAAGTACACAGAAATATAAAATTAGTGCTAGAAAATGATACGAAGGGAGCAGTACTAAAGTTTGTCCATTTTCATTAGTCATCTACTTTGGAGCTTGTCCGCTTGTTAGCTGGATGCCATGATGTTAGATATATTATTATGTGTTTGATGTATACTTTGAATTTGGTTGAACTGTTTTCATATATATATTTAATGTACATTGTTTGATTGTTTGTTAGAGGGCCTCTGGGAAGAACAGTTTACACAACTGACAGAGTAAATACTTGTATTTGTTACCCTCAGAAAATAAAGTAATATATATATATATGTTAATTTGCGTATGGTGTTTCCTGTTTCTTTTTCTCCTCTCTCTTGTATCAGTTCAGGAGAGTCTATCATTATTTAAAATTCAAATGAATGGGAATGTGCCCATGTTTCAATATTTATTTCATGTTTTGGGTGTGAGACATTGACACTACTGTTTATTTTGGTGTCAAATTTAGTGTTGTGTAGGGGACATGCTGATGTGGGCTGTCTTTCACTTATTTCAGTGGGTTTTTGGCCCAAGTCAACCGTGCCGCCCTAAACAAAGATCCGGTAATGTTATGGTAGTAGGAATATCATGATACCAGCTTCTTCACATATTTACATCACAAAAGGTTGTGACGTATTCTGATAATA